>JAIFGZ020000361.1:0-222298 GCA_019925245.2 Oryza australiensis | reverse complement strand
CTGAAGTTATCCTCCTCTTATCGGAAGATTGGCGGCCATAATTCTCCAAATGGAAATATTATTATTTGTGAAGACGTTTTCACATGATATGTATCATGTTGTCGAAACTTGGTTTCGGCCGATATATTACCTTTGGGGTCGCAGTCGAGATCGCCAAGCACAATGGGTTAGAAGAAGAAGAAGATTTAGCAGGTTCGGGGGAGGCCCTCTCGTGAGGTAATACCCCTACTCTGTTTCGGTGGTTTCGATTCGCCGAGTGTCTTTATTGATCTCGTGATCTAAGCTCTTGCTTATGAAGTCGTATCTCGAATCTAGTGTTGGATATCCTCAAGGGACGCCCCTTACCCCCTTATATATAGTCTTGGGAGGAAGGGTTTACAAGTCCCGGAAACTCTATCTTATTCTAAGTCGGTTTCCTCAATCTTACCAAACCGTGACTATAGGCCGATTGCCTTATCTTTATCGACAGCAACGTAACACCCAAGTCAAGTTGACTTCTGAGATATAGGGCACAATCTATCCCTACCTCCGGTCGGATAAGCTTGCCATGTAGATACCCGATTGCCACAATCTCCCACGGTAGCCCTAGAGTCCTTTTCGATCGACGAGACAGCTCGGCCAGGACCAAAGCAGCACTCAACCAAAAAATCTCTTTGACCGAGTGCTTTTGGCGCCGAGTGATTCCTTCATCTCTGCCTGAATCTTCCCGAGTGGCTCCAAAGACTGTGAAGGGCTGAAAAAATTTCTTAAAAATAAATATCTAGGTGCATCTCGATGCACCTAATTAAATCTTAGCCCAGGCTATGTGGTTAGTCAAAAATAGGCTAAGCATATAGTCAAAAACTACTATAAAAAATCATTCTCATGTAGATGCCTAGCTCATGCTAAAGCAATCATTGAAATCTCATTACTCGGCAAGTTCATACTCATCCGAGTGAATTTGCAGAAGTTATCTCGAACAAAATAATTCAATCAACCTTTATAGGTAAAAAAGCACTCGATAAGCTCTTGCTCATCAGAGGTGGATTTGCCCCACGAATAATCCGGGAATAAATATTTCATTCATCCCTCATGGGAGAACAAGTTCTTTCAATCATATGAAAAATATGACCAAGTTATTAAACGGCTTTTGCCATAATCTTTTGGTCTCAATCTATAAAGATCTTCACCAAGGTGGAAAACAAACGGCATTGGTAAGATTACCCGACCAAATGCCAAAAAAACCAAAACGGCCCTTGTTCACCAAGGCGGCTATAAAAACTGGTACATTTGGTCACCTGCCAAGTTAATATCATGCCGCTTCTCATGAAGTCCAAACCGCGGTATGGAAGGATCTTTAAGGTATCGGGCACTCGGACACGCTATTGCAGGGCAAATGCGGCAAGCTCATCCGCTTAAGTCCCTAAGGACACGTTCGGACCACACCTTAGGTAGTAGTAGATTTTCTTATGGGCTCGGCCCGCTCACCAGAAAACCTAGCGCAACCCTCAAATCTTTCTATAAAGATGCGAGGTCGTCCCCGCCTCTTCATCTTCCAAGCGATTCCCCTTCTCGCGGCACTTTGTTCAGCAGTTCACGCGGAGAACCCTAGACTCGCGCGCTCCCAAATCCATCCATCTAAGAGCTCGCTGCTGCAAGCAACAAGCCTCCCGACCAAATCTCCCACGTTCCATCGCCAAGATCCAACTTTTTCCAGCAGGATCCACTTCCCATCAACCCATTCTCATGGCGGACGAAAAGGATTCCGTTCGACCAATGGGCCGCCTCGGATGTGAGGGAATCCACCCTCAAGGAGATGGTGAAGCACGGCGTGCTTGCCAAAAGGAACTTGTGGGATGGCGCCGCGGCGGGGAGGGGGCTTCCGACCCCAAACACCGGTGAGCTCGTTGTCTTCACTTCCTTTTTCTATTGCGGGTTCAGCCTTCCCACCTCAGAGTTCTTTCGGGGCTTAGCAGACTACTATGGACTTCACTCTGCCATCTGAACCCCAACTCAATGCTTCACATAGCACTCTTCATTCATGTGTGTGAAGCCTTCCTTGGCATTCTTCCTCACTTCCATCTCTTCCGTCGTATGTTCTATCTGAAACCCCATCCGAACAAGGATCAACCTTGCGTCGTTGGTGGGGCAGGTTTCCAGCTTCGCGGATCTCTCCGCAAAGACTACTTTTCTCTCCCTTTGAAGTCTTCCAACAAGGGCTGGCACACGGCGCTGGTTCTACATCAACAATCTCGAACTTGACTGCCTTCCTTAAGTCGGTCTTCCCCACAGTCCCCAGCCGTCTTGGAGCACCGTGCCGGTAGCCCAAGATTGGGATGAGGCCAACGATCTGCTCGCAAGATCTTGGCGATGAAGCGAAGGGTCTTCACGGAGAACAAATCACTCGGCACTTCATCGAGTGCTTGGCGCGCGCCGTCAAGGAGGAGGTCGAAAGCCGGCCTTCAGTATGAAGGCGGGACGGATCCCAATCGGGAAGACCCGAGATCCACTCACATACGAGATCACGAAGATTCGGATGTACAAACTCTTCTCATGGGATATCGGTTGAGCGGGTCCTCATTACGCCGAGTCCTTCCATTCGGCATCCACTTTGAGGCCTCCTCCTCCAGGTAAGCCGGCGGTGGCTTCTTAATATCTTTCAATCTTGACATCTTGTCTCTTAATGTTGCACTTTCTTTTTCTTACCAGGAAACGCCTCTATCACCTCCATGCCATACAAGGTGGCTCATGACGGCCGCGCATCGCCCGCCGCCAGAGCGGCGGCGGGATCAAGGCATCCGGGCGACCCGGTCGGGAGCGGGCGGCGCCGTGAAGACTCGAACAAGCGTGCAAGCAAGAGGGCGATCATAGGGATTCGGATGACGAAGCGTCCGGCTCCTCGGTCGAGACCCCGCCTCTAAAGGCGATCGCGACGGAGCGCCGAAGATCCGCCGGTCATCCGGTACGCTACGAAACCAAAGTATGAACTCTTTTGCGGAAAACTTTTCTTTATCCTTCTTTGCATTCAAAACTTTTCGCGGAGGCCCCGGGACATAGATCCTGCCGGGGGGGAAGAACCGACTCCGGCGGCCGCTCCCGAAGTGCCAAGGCCGTAGAGCCAAAACCGGAGCACTTAGCCCAGAGTGCGGCGTTCGGAGAAACATCCTTCGCCTCAGGAGGAGGACGCCCCTAGGAAGGAGCCCCCGGCGCAGTCGGGACTATCCGGCTTTGAAGCACAGTCGCCAGTAGGCCAGGAAACCCGAGGCTGCGGCTCAAGCACCCGGTATTTGGAGGTCACTCGGCGCGAGCAGAAGAAGAAAAGCCGGCCAGCTCCCACCTAGGCGAGCTGACCATCGAAACCGGTAAGACTTGCTTCGAAGCATTCCTTCGTTCTTTCAATTTTGAATCTTTCATGTCTTCATTTGTCTTTCTTGCTTGTCGGCCACGGTAGAAGAGATCCCCAGGTTGCGGTCTTCGAGACACGGGTTCCCCGATCCCGAGGATCGAGTGGCGGGATTCGGAAGGCAAGAGGCGGGGCATCATCCTAGGCCGGCAAGGCGAAAAAGATGAAAGGGATGCCCTTGTCGAGCCTGAATGAGGGCGACCCGGCGCTCAACGTAAGCCTTTGTCTTTCTCTTTGATTATATCATCGTTATCTTTCGGTCGATCACTCCTTTTGCTTTCGTGTGCGAAAGAATATTTGCCGCTCAATGGCAAAATCTGAAGTGCTGGAGAAACTGGTCCCCCACTTAAACTCCTTGGAGGACGTTCGTGACGGCTGAAGGCCACTCGGGAGGAGGCCGCATCAAGAGAGGCGGCTTTAAGGAGGAGATTGCGGAGCTTCGGGAAGCGAACCTCGACCTCGCGGATCAATTGGGAGTAAGCCCGCCTCTCCCAGTTTCATCATGATTCTCATGTTGATCTTGGCTATTGATAATCTTCTTTCGTCGTAGAAAATTCTTCGGAGGTCCACTCGGTTCAAGTCCAGCTGGAAAGCCCAGTCGGCCTTGACAAGGCCGAGATGGAGGCGGAATTTGAAGGTAATCTTCTTTGAAGTCAAATTTCGTGTCTTTGCTTTATGTCAGAGTGCTTTGACTGATGCAGGACTTTTGACAGCTTATAAGATGAAGGCCCGAGCCCAATACGACGTCTTGCTTGGGCGGATCAAATCCGGCGACGAGAATACGGGAAGAGGTCGCCAACGCCGCCACGCCGATCTTGCTTTGTCCTTGTTCGATCAAGGTTGGGGCCAGCTTTCATTTCCGGGCCAATCGAGATCTTCGACAAGCTTCGGGCGCTCCCGACGATACACGAAGAATATCACTTAGAGCGGCCAGCATGGGGGCTGGTGGCTCTTGCACCTGAGACCAAGTCCTCTACCCCAGTGGATATCCACTCGGTCGGGGAAAAACTTTGCGACGGAACAACGGACGAGCGAGGCCTTGGACATGCTAAGTGAGGCGCGAGAAGGCGGCGAAGAAGATATCTCTTGGATGTAGTAAACAACTTCAAGCTCGGTTTGTATTCGACTTTGCTATGTAAATGTCATGTAACCGTAGTAACTGCTTGTGACGTGGAACTTTGTGACTCTTTTTAGTTTATTTATGTCAATGCCTTGATTCGAGCTTTTTTGCATGAAATTTCTTAAGTAATTTTCGATAAATGCATTTGTCATCAAGCTACAGGCTCGATTAGGTCGTCGGAAAAACTCTCGGTCCTTAGACATTGAGCTCGAGAGTCGAAGGACGTTAAAGCAATGATAAACCAAATTATGCACAAAGGTTGATGAGGAAAACTTAAGCTTTATTGACATGTGTATGACCCCCAGGCGCACAGCTCAAGAAGTCATCTTGCTTGAGGTTGGCAAAGTCAGGAAAACATGAGGCCTTAGCCAAGTTAGGCATAAAATCGTCGAAGATGTTCGATGTTCGGGAGTTCTCCACCATAGACCGTCTTCGCGCTTTAGCCGTAAAGCACCGGGCCGAGATTACTTCGGCGATTATATACGGTCCTTCCCATAAGGGAGATAACTTGTGTCGGTCTTTGGTGGTACGGGATCTTGCGTAGGACCGGTCGCCAACAATGAAAGCTTCGTGCTCGCACGTTGCGGCTAATGTGGTATCTTACGAGAGCCCTTGAAGGTATTTGGCCCGGCCCCGGATGAGGGCGCCTCGCGGGCCTCTTCCAATCGGGTGAAGTCATCCACTCGGTCGGGGTCGTAGCGTTCATCGTTGAAGGCTGCGGACCGGGGAGGGACTCATACTCCATCTCGTTTGGCAACATGGCCACGCGCCATAAACCAAAAGAAAGGAGTTTGGTCAGGTGGCTGGCCCAAGGTGTGGTTCGTAGCGACCATAGGAGCCGAGGGAAGTTCTTGGACCCACTTGCCGGCGTAAGGGAAGCCGGGTCGAAAACGCGAGCCTTGATGCCTTGAAGGACCATGCGGTTGGCTCGCTCGACTTGTCCGTTGCTTTTAGGGTGTGCTAACTTGATGCATAGCAGATTTTGATTCCGAAGTCTTCCGCGAGAATTCCTTGAAGATGCCTCCCAGTGAATTGAGTCCCATTATCGGTTATGATTAACGTTTGGGGCCGCGACGGTGCACAATGTTGAGGAAAAAGTCTCGTGCTTTGTCGGGCGGTGATTGTGGCGACCGGTTTGGCTTCAATCCACTTGGAGAACATGTCGATTGCGACGAAGAGGTGTGTGAAACCTCACGGAGCTTTCTTGAAAGGGCCAACCATGTCCAGCCCCCATACGATACGGCCGGGAAAGCGGGATCGTTTGAAAGCTCTGAGTGGGACATGGCTTTGTCGGGCGCGAAAAGCGGCAGCCTTCGCGGGTTCTTACGACTTTATCCGCGTCGGAGACCGCGGTAAGCCAGAAGAATCCTTGCCTATAAGCTTTGCCGACTAGAGTGCGTGCCGCCGCGTGGCTTCCGCATATGCCCGAGTGGATATCTTGGAGTAATTGTTTCCCTTCTTCGGGTGTGATGCACCTCATTAGAATTCCGGAGGGCTTCTCTTGTATAGATCGAGAGTCGATCATGACGTATGCTTGGCAACGGCAGCGGACGCGTTACGCTTCATCCGGTCATCGGCGGCTCTTCTTGAGTTAAGAATTTGATGAGCGGCGTCCTCCGGTCGGTGTCGGTCATGGCGACTTCGTTGGTGGTTTGTTCGTTAGGAGCGCGTCTTTGCCATGACGGTTGGTTCGTAGAGATGTTCGACAAAGACGTGCTGTTGGGGCAGCTTCGCGCTTAGATCCAAGCTGTGCTAGCTCATCGGCGGCTTCGTTGTTATGTCTCGGGACATGTGAGAGCTCTAGCCCATCAAACTTGTCCTCAAGCTTGCGGACCTCTTGTCGGTAGGCCTCCATAGTGTCATTTAAAAGCGGGACCGTCCTTCATCACTTGATTGACGACCAGGCGGGAGTCGCCTTTCACGATAAGCCGATGTATCCCAGGCGAGTGAGATTGCGGCGCGGTCAGTGAAGAAGAGGCTTCGTACTCGGCGACGTTGTGTGAGGCGCGAGAAGTGGAGGTGAAGGACATATCTTAGCCCTCCCGGTCGGGGGAGATCGTTACGACTCACCTGCTCCCAAGCCGGTGATCCTCTTGGATCCCAGTCGAAGTGCATGGTCCAGGTGTTGGAGGTCTTCTCGAGGCACGTGTTCTTCTGCACATTGAGTCCACTGCGGCCAAAGTCAAGCTAAGGCTTGTATTGACTTAATGGACGTCACTGGGCTTAAAAGTTAAGTCCCGGCATCGGTTCTAGGGCCCACTTGGCGGTCGCCGGTTGCCTCGCGGTTGTGGATGACGTCGCCGAGTGGGAAGAAGAGGTGGCAGCGTGTGACCAGAGTGACCACACTGAAAGTAGTGTGCCAATTTCCTCACGGTTATTAGAACACCATAAAGCAATTTTTGTACCTGAGGTAGCGGATTTTGGCTCCATGCCAATGCTTCGCTAACAAAGTAGATTGGCCTTTGAATCTGGGCCCGACCCTCTTCTTCGCGTTCAACCACAAGGACCGTGCGACCACTTGGTGAGTGGGCAGGACGTACGGCAACGGGGGTTCTGAGGGTTGAGGCGAAGCCGGGAACGGAGTGGCGTGGTAAGGAATTCTTTGAAATCTTCAAAGGCCTTGTCGAGCTACGTGGTCCAGCTGGAAGTCGTCTGTCTTCTTGATCTGAAGAAGGGCATGCCTCGTTCGCCAGAGTCGGGATATGAAACGGCAGTGCCAAATGCGGCCGGTGAGCTTTTGGACGTCTTTACGATTACTCGGGGGGCTTCATGTTTAAGATAGCGTTGATCTTCTCTGGATTTGCCTCAATGCCGCGATGTGACACCATAAAGCCAAGCGACTTGCACGATGGGACGCCGAGTGCACTTCTCCGGGTTTTAACTTCGTTCGAAGGCACAGGATGTTTGCAAAGGTTTCTTCTAAGTCGGTGATTAAGTCTTCTTTCTGCTTGGTCTTGATGACAACGTCGTCGACGTAGGCTTCAACGTTCTTGCCGATCTGCGTCTGGAAACATCTTTGGATCATGCGTTGGTATGTGGCTCGGCATTCTTTAGGCGAAAGGCATGGTAATGTAGCGATAAGCTCCAAACGGCGTGATGAACGATGTTTTCAAGCGATCGGATTCTTTCAAGCTGATCGGGTGATAGCCCGGAGTAACAGTCCAAGAAACTCGGGAGTTCGCAGCAGGTGTTGAGTCGACGACAGTCGATGCGAGGCAACCCGAACGGATCTTTGGGGCAGGCTTTGTTGAGGTCGGTGTAGTCAACGCACATGCGCCATTGCCGTCTTCTTGCTTAGGACCAAGGCTGGGTTGGCTAACCAGTCGGGAGTGAAGAGACTTCTTTAATGAAGCCGGCGGCCAAGAGCTTTGCGAGTTCTTCTTTGATCGCATCTTTTCGATCTTGTGCGAACTGCGTAATCGTTGTTTTTATTGGTTTGGCGTCATCTTTGACGTTCAAGAGTGCTCGATCACCTCCCTAGGAATTCCGGGGCATATCGAGATGGTTTCCAAGCAAAAACATCTTTATTATTTTGGAGGAAGGTGACGGCGCGCTTTCCTATTTGGGATCTAGGTCGGCGCCGATTACAGGCGGTTTTGGAGGGATCGGACGAATCAAGGGAGATCTTCTTGGTCTTGGCGTCGCCAGGATCTGATTTGGCTATCTTCTTCGCGGGACTTCGCCCTGCTTGCAGAAGTCGATGCACGTGTCGGACTTCTTGTTGGCCACGTAATCTCTCGCGGGTTGGGCCATGTCGCAGCCTCTCCTTGTCGCGAGTGAAGGCTTGCTTCACGTCATTGCGAAGAGTGATGAGTGCCGTTGGGGCCCGGCATCTTCATGCGAGAGGTAAGTGTAGTGAGGGATCGCCATGAACTTGGCAAGCGCAGGCCTTCCGATGATGGCATGATATGCGTTTAGTCGGCCACCTCGAAGGTGACGTTCTCCGTTCGGAAGTTCTCTCGGGCTCCGAAGGTGACTGGGAGGGAGATGTGCCCGAGTGGTGTTGAAGACAGCCCACAGGATAACTCCGTGAAAGGGGAGTTTGAGCTTGCTTTGGTTCGGCCTCCGGGATCTGCATTTCGTCCATGGTCTTGGCGAACGGGATGTTGAGCGCGCCCCCATCGATGAGGACGCGCTTGAGCGATATTGTGGACCACGGGGTCCGGGACGAGTGGATAGCGCTACCTGGATGAACCACTCGGTCGGGATGATCCGAGCGGTCAAAGGTGAGTGGCCACTTCGACCATCGCAGATGCGGGGACTTCGGGTTGAGCCGCATTGACCTCCCGGTCGGTTAGCTTTTGTTTTCTCTTGGACTCATAGGCTAGCGGACCCCCGAAGATGTGGTTGAGTTCCCCCACTGGGTCTTGAAAAGGTTCGGCATTTTCAGATGCGTTGTTCTTCTTGGCGCCGGACCCAGGCGGCCCAGCCTCGTCGATCGGCTTCTTGTTGAGTTCTAACGCCATATTGTTATTGAGCGCTTGTAGATAAAGCGATCCTTTGCCGCGTGCTTGTGATTCGGATGAGTAGGTGCCTTTGAGGCGTTCATGATGGCGTCGTGGCGGCGGCTCGGGGGCGGCGTTGAGTATTGGAGGTCGCGGCCACTAGGTCTTCGGATCGGCGCTTGCGATCTTTGCAGCCTGGTTGCCGTTGTTGCCGCCATCCTTCTTAGGATTTCGGCTTCCTCTGCTTGCCCTTGTCCTCATACAGTCGGGCCGGTCTTGACGGCGGCCTTAATGGCGTCGTTGGATTTGGCGTATGAGTTCGCCGTCTCAAACATTTGTTTCACCGTCTTCGGTGGTTTGCGCCCGAACTTGCCGATAAGCGGCTCATCACGGACTCCCTTACGGAAGGCGGCGATGATGATGTCATCGGTGATGTTCGGGATCTTGTTGCGCTTCTCGGAGAAACGCCGAATATAATCCTTCGGGGGACTCGTCAGGAAGCCTCTGGATGACGTTGTAGAGGTCGAAGTGTGTGCGGGAACCTCTCGAAGGTGCCTTGAAAGTTGGCGATGAAGTGGTCCCTCGGCTCGCTCCACGAAGCGGGTTGAGCCTCTTGGCGAGCTTGTGAGCCAATTGGCTGAGTTTGCGAGGGCCACGGGCGGAGTAGTTGGCCATGGCTTTATTGTCGCCACTGCGGCTCGGATGGCAAGAGTATATACGGTTAACCAAGATTCAGAGGTCGGTCTTGCCATCGTACCTTTCAATCCTGTGGGCTTAAAGCCACTCGGCCAATGCACTCGGCGGAGCTCCCGAGTGAAGGCCGGTACTCCCCGTCGTCCGCTGTCGGGTGATCCCCTTGATCTTCCCGAGTGCGTGCGTCCCGCTCTGTAGCGGCGATCGAGGACTTCCCGCGGAATCGCTCGGCGGGTCTTGGTTGCGTGGTTGGGTAGCCCCAGGCCCCATTGCGGCGGACTCGGTGGTGGACGGGTGGACGTCCATGTCGTTTGTCGCGGGAGTCGGCGTGCTCTTGGTGCCTCGGCGTAGACTCGCGAGGTGGGCCTCTTGGCACAGTTTGTTAGGCCAGGCCCGGCTCGGGCCTCCTGTAGTCTCGACTTTAGAGGTGGGAGCCGGCTTTTGTGCGGCGTTTCGGCCACGGATTCGGTCGGCCTTAAATGTACTTAGGTGGTGGGAGTGGCCGTTAGGCGTGGCTGCGACGATGGTCTTTATCTTGTCGAGTATAGGAGTCACGTTGGCCGGAGCCGTCTCCATGTGGTGTCCAAGAGCGTGGCCAGCAGCGACGACGTTACTGCTGCGGCGTACGGAAGATGTTGGTGTTGCGAACCCGTGTGCAGAGGATGGCCTCCAGGCGGATCGTCCGTCTGCACGTAGATCCACCGCTTCCTTTTGTCGACCCTCGTCCTTGCGTTGTTTCTCCTCCTTGGCTGTCTTGCGCTCAAGCTCCACTGCAGCTCGCTCCTCTTGGCAAGCCTTGGCCGCCATGGCCCGAGTCGGACTCATCGGCTCGGCCATGAGGACGTGAAGCACTTCGGCTCACGAGTCCATGCAGCGGTCGGAGTTGTCGGCTTCGTCGGAAGGGATGTCGTAGAGATTGTCGAAGCCGGCGGAGCTGAGGTATCCATTGAGCTGCGAAGATGAGCAGGGGAGCCGAGAATGACGGGAGGATGGCGGCGACCTCCTTGATCTGAGTAACCCGGATCTGGATCGTTCCGGTCAGTCGAGCTTGGGGAAGTAGGCTCCTCCCAGAGTGGATTGTCGCCAACTCGGGAGAGGAGTTTCTTTGTAGATCTCGGCGGCATTTGGTAACTTGAAGCGGCAGGAGGTCTTCTTTTGAGTAGATTGCTTCCGTCGGGAGGCGAGAAGATTGGCGCGATCTCGGCGGTATCCAGGTAATCCGGGCTGGTGCCGAGTGAAGTCCGTCGTTGGAGAGGTGGATCGCATCTTGGTCTTCAAGATGTTGTCGAAGATTTCGGCGCTATTGGGAGGCCGAATGGCGCCGAGTAGGTCTTTCCCTCCGACTGGTTCGAATCCGAGTCGAAGGAGGAGTCATCGGCGAAGTTGGCGGCGAAGTCGCCGAGTCTTGAGGGGGATCCCATCACGCTTGTCGGCGAGATTATTGAAGAAGTCTCGGCGCGCGTCCCAGCGCGCCAAGCCGTCCATGAAACTTGGTTTCGGCAATATATTTTTCAGGGTCGCATCGAGATCGCCAAGCACAATGGGTTAGAAGAAGAAAGAAGATTTAGACGAGTTCGAGACCTCTCGTGAGGTAATACCCTACTCCTGTTTCGGTGGTTTCGATCCACCGAGTGTCTTTATTGATCTCGTGATCTAAAGCTCTTGCTTATGAAGTCGTATCTCAGATCTAGTGTTGGATATCCCTCAAGGGACGCCCCTTACCCCCCTTATATAGTCTTGGGAGGAAGGGTTTACAAGTCGGAAACCCTATCTTATTCTAAGTCGGTTTCCTCAATCTTACCAAACCGTGACTATAGGCCGATTGCCTTATCTTTATCGGCAACCGTAACACCCAAGTCAAGTTCGGCTTACAGATATAGCAGGCACAATCTATCCCTACCTCCAGTCGGATAAGCTTGCCATGTAGATACCCGATTGCCACAATCTCCACACATGTATGCTTATTGCTCCTCAAATACCATCCAAATAGTTTTTAGTAATTAAATTTTTTTGAGAATATACATGAAATTAAAATTCAAACTGAATATGCATGAAAAAACATAGCTAAATTTTGTTGTTATCATTTTTACATATATAGATTCAAATTAGCATTGAGTATTTTTCCAGTGATATTTGACACCATACAAATATACAAATATGATGTGAAATTGTTTAAAAATATCGCAACATCCATTATTACATGTCGATGCATATGTCATGATGTATTTAGCACTATAATATAGCCATTAGAGTCATTAATGGTTTATTTAGTTAAAGGAATACAACATGATGGTAAATAGCATGTATAATTTAAAAGTTCTGGATGTTTAAAGACCGGTGATATATGATGGTCTAATCTATGTTGTCAAGTTTGCTACTATTTTTTATGCATAACATGTAAAATGTTAGAACATAGTTTCACGTGCATTTTTTGAACAAAAACATAGTGTAGCTAACTTATTTTTAAAAGCTGGCACTCTATTCAATTGTATTGACCAAATTAATTATAATCTACCTAAAAAAAAAATCTAATAGCCCTCGGTGGTAGCGAGAATACATGGAAAAATATTCGCTCGAGTAACAATCTCACTAACATGAGTTAGCGGCTTTTGATGTTATTATAGATCTAATATCTTTGGTACTTTTCTTTCTCTTTAATACTTACATCATAAACCCGCACTATATTAACACAATGTAAAGATAAGCTATATCTAAGAATACTCACCGCATGTCATGTGGTTATTAAAGATCTAATTTAGCTATGCGTGTTGGTGAGCAAATGGTTGTCAAATTTATTTGTAATACCATTTTGATGAGAAGGACATGCAAAGGATATAATGTGATATTTTTATGAGAATATAGTTAATATATTTATTGACGGGTTATACTGACAAAGGTATTAGTAGAATATAGGTATCTGGAAACGATGGTATATGTGAGATTGACAAGATCGAGAAAAGGTTTTCTCGGACAAGGACCGGCAGAGTTCCAAAGTGCGGGCCATGTGCCATGCCTAAAACTGGTCCTAGGGGCCGGTTGTTGGATCGCACGGGAAGATGCACATCCGTCGCACATCCAATTGCCGATCCAACGGGATAATGCAAATTATCTGTGCGGCCCATAAACGACCGCACTGGATACGCAATATCCCGTGCGGTCCACTTAAAGGCCCGCATGGATAATACATTTTTCCGTGCTGTCCTTAAGTGAGCCACGCGATGATGGACCATAAATATCTACCAACCCAATCGTTGTCATTTTAAACTTGACGTTTATCTCAAAAAAGCCAATTATAGGGGAAGGTTTTCAACTCGAATTTTTCAATTGCAATCAATACAAAAGGTAACATGCTTGATCTTTTCTTTTATTTGCTTCTATTTTTGTAAAATTTTATTGGTTGAATTCAAGATATTTAAACTTTTGACTCGGTGTTTCTCTCTCCAAAAATAGGCAATTTATTAGGGAAGATTTTCACTCGAAATCTTTGATTGAAATCAATATAAAAGGTAAAATGCTAGATCTTCTCTTTTATTTGCTTTCATTTTTGGTAAAATTTCATTTGTTGAATGCGAAGATATTTAAACTTGTTTGAATAGGTTATTTTGAGCTATTTTGTAATTTGTAGGTCAAATATATTGTTTGAATGACAAATTTTTTTTCGTTTATGTGAAAAACCTGCAATATAATATTATTTTTTGCTGTAAAATTTTTAAATAGATCGGACATGGATGTATGAGACATGAGAACTCATCCGTGTTCATGAGAAGCATCAACATTTAATTATAAGGCTAAGGCACATGCTTTGAGAGAGAATAGGAATGATATTTTTTGTCCTTGCTTGGATTTCAAGAATTAAAAGATGTGGAAAGATCCGAATATAATTTTGGGACATATAATTCAATGGATTTGTGGAGAAATACATGTTTGAACATATCATTGGAAAGTCGCCGCTCCTAAGAGATTCCCTAAATTTACGAAGAGGCGTAGAATTTTATAATTGAGGACATGTCCTATGAATTGATGGATGATTTTGGCGGCTCGTTTTGACGATGAAGAGGTTGATATTGATCTTGATCTTGAGGATATGTTGCCGCATGTTGAACTAGAGGTCCTAACCGAGAACACAAGAGATTTAAACAATTGGAGGCGTTGCGTAAATCGGCGAAAGATCTTTTGTACGATCAATCAAATGGATGTGACATGGATTATATAGTGTTGCAAGGTGCTAGAAATTATTAGATTGAAGGCCGATACGGATGGTTCGATACTAGTTTTAATGACTTGATGGGTCTCTTGAGAGTTATGCTTCTAAGCCTAACTTGTTGCCCATAATACCCCATCAATGCGAAGAAACTGATATGTCCATTATCTCTTGGTGTTGAAAAGATCCATGCATGTATTAATCACTGTACTTTATCGCAAGAAATACGCCGACTTGGACAAGTGTCCAACTTCAAGGGCGAGTAGGTACAAAACTGCAATGCTGTCGTTGATAGTGATGTTGCTTGAACCAAATGCATTGCTGAGCAAGGAAAAATGATTCTGGCTATGGTGATGTGGTACTTGCTGTGCTGAAAGATCGCATGAAGCGATTGTTCTCGAACCCCACCGACGTCGAGTTGATGAGATGGCATCAAGAGGGTCGAAACACGGATCAGGTATGATTCGACATCCCGCCGATGCTCGACAATGGAGAAACTTTGATTCAAAGCACTTAATATGCTAAGGATCCGAGAAATGTCGTTTACGCTGAGCGTGGATGGAATGAACTCGTTTGGTGACCTAAGCGCTCGCACAACACTTGGCATGTTTTGCTCATCATGTACAACCTTCCTTCTTGGTTATGTCAAGCAAAAAGTATATTTTGTTGACTATCCTTATACAAAGGCCAAACAATCTGCTATGGACCTAGATGTGTTTATTGAACCTTTGATGGACGATATGCAAGAAATATGAGAAGAGGGTCTACGATTGTTTAACGCAGTACTTAGTATTTTACTCTGTGTGCTATCATATTCGTTACTATAACCATCTACCAACAATTGTCTCCTCTAGGACGATTAAAGGAAAGACTAGATGTCTTATATGTCTAAACAAATGAGATCGTACATATACTCGACCTCATCAAAAGTTATTTACATGTGTCATCATCAAGTTTCTTACCACAAAGCATAGGTATCGTGCGATGGCTACATTTTTGACAAAAATCTGTGAGGAAGGTGCACGCTCTCGAAGCAAAGGATGGTTCCACGGTATTCAAGTCGATAAAGAGCATAAATGTCGTGTTTAGTAAGGGAAAGACTGCCAGGTGTAAGAGGAAGAAAGTATTGGTAGAAAAGACAGTGCCCTTCAAGAAACATTTAATTTTCTTCAAGTACTCGACGATCGGAAAGACCTAGAGATTCATCATGCCATCGATGTCATGTACCTCAAGAAAAACGTGTTCGACAACACCATCGGGACTTTACTTAACATCCCTAATAAGACAAAGGATGGATTAAAGTCACGTAACGACCTTTGGTCAATTTGGGCATAAGGAAAGATCTCTACCCGAAAGAGCTAACGAATGGTAAGATTGAGATTCCACCGACATACTACTCAATGACACTAGAAGAGAAAAACTTTACAGTAAATGTCTTCGTGGTTTGAAAGTTGTGCATCGGATTCTCATAGAATATCCAGAAACTAGTATAAATGAAACATTTGTTAATTTCTGGATACAATGCTCATGACTGTCATAAGATGCTTACGGTATTCCTCCCTATCGCTATATGGGCGGTGAAGCCAGTGCACACCAAGGTAGTGATAACAAAGCTATACTCTTTTTTAATCGAGCTTCACAGAAAGTTTTTGATCCAGAAGAATGAGGACCCCTTCAGAAATTCGCAGTCGAGACAACTTACCACCTAGAGATGTTTTTTCCTCCATCGTACTTGATATGATGGAGCATCTCATTGTTCACATTGTCCCTCAAATTATTGAACTTGGTCCACTATACCTACATCAAATGTGGGCGTACGAGTGATACATAGCTGTTCTGAAAGGGTATGTTCGTAATCGTGCTCATCCGGAGGGCTCGATGATAGAGGGTTACACAACTGAGGAGGTTGTCAAGTGTTGCCTAGATTATATGAAAGATGTCAACCACATTGGAATACCGATACCTCGACATGATGGAAGGTTATCCGGGAAGGGACTATAGGAAGAAAATATTTCTACTACAACGATTACAAAGCGGTATCGATGCACACAGCAGGTGTGCTTCAACAACTCGCCATCGTTGAGCCCTACATTGAGCAACACATTTCATCGAGCATGCAACCCCGGGTGATCCGCCGATTGGGTTTAGAAGAATGAGCGTGTAGTTTTCCCAGGTGGTTGAAGGATCAAAGCTACCGTCGGTGAATCACTCGAGGAAAAACAATAGAAAACTTGCAGCTGGCTCAACAAGCCTTGTGACCTCATGGCAAGGATATGACATCAACGGATATTCTTTGTACATAATCAGCAAAGACAGGAAAATATCAGCACATAATAGTGGGGTTCGTGTCAAGCGTTGGACGCAACAGGCGTAAGAAATCTTACTACGGGATCATACAAGAAATGTGAGAACTTGACTATGGTTTAAACATTCAGATCCCTATTCTCAGATGCCAATGGGTGAAAGACAACATGATAGATAAATCTGGATTTCATATGTGTTGAACAAAGGAAAATTGGACACAAGGATGATCCATGGGTCCTTGCCGAGTGTGTTGCATAAGTTTTTTATGTGAAGGACCTTTCGATGAAAAGATAGACATTATTGTTTCGGGCAAGCAACACATCATTGGTATTGACAACATTGAAGATCTGTTCGATTATAACCGTATGACACCATTTAGTTATTCACATATCTTCCTATGCGGATCAAACGCATTGAGAGTGTCTCGACGAATCAAAGTTTTTATTCGTGCGGAAGAATGTTAATCCAAAAATTGTGAAAAACGTTAGATTGTTTTGTTTACAATATGTTTTACGGACGAATGTATCAAACTTATGGTGTTAGATAGTGAATGTATGGTTTTATATCAAACTTATGATATTTGTGGGATGATTAATAATTAATTAATTAATATGTGATCAAAGTTGATATATTCTGACTTGACTGAAATCGATTGATATTTTATGTGCATTGATATTTTTTAGTTTTATAGTTTAAATATAAGGGCAAAGGATTATCGCGTACGTGGCGGGCTTAAGAGCCCACACGAAAAAATCGTCTTTCAGTGCGGGCCGCTTAAACCACTCTGTTTGGGAAGATAGTCTTTTCGTGCGGGCGGTTTAAGCGGTCCGCATGGAAAGACATGTTTTTCGTGCGGGTTCTTCACTGCCCACGCGATAATCGCGCCATATAATGTGGGCTCCCAAAATTTTCTAAGTCCCCGACGAACCGGATCTTGCGCCGTCGCCGTGTCAAAAATTACTAAGTCCTCCCACCGCACCACCCTCCTCACCGCCAACCGCTCCTCAACCGGCGGATGGCCTCTCGATCGACCGCCAGCCGCTGCCACCGACTTGCCGCGCCGCCACACATCCCCAAGCACCGCTGCTAGCCGCACCGGCTGCTGCCTAACAAGGCGTTACGCCCATCTCTCTCTCTCTCCGTCGCTCGACCCACCCGCCGCCCGCCGCGGACCGCCGGCCCGACTGGCGCCGACCACCCGCCGGCCTCGTCGACGCCCGCCGGCCACCTCACCGACGCTGCCGGCCTCACCGCCGTCGCCGTCGCCTCCGCTTGCCACCGCTACCGATCACCGGCCTCACCGACCGCCGCCTCCCCTCCACCGCTACCGACCGCCGGCCTCACGACCACCTCCTCCCGGGTATCGAGTTGATGAGTTAATGTTTGATGAATTTTTGATGAATTTGTGAGTTGATGGAACTGTAACAAGAAGAAGACTGCATGCGAGCGACAAGTTTACAAAACCGTTATACTCTAGCCAAAATCGATCCATGTTTCTCTTAATTTGGATGTGAGTAGTGAAGTTAACGAGTCTGCAGCGTGGCGGTCGCTGTCCCAGGTGACGATGTGCAAATGAGCTGTACCTGTGGCCCTAGTCGATGTTCAGATCGATCCATGGATAGACGGGGTGGAGCGCTTAGTAATTTGTCGTCGCCCGCGCGGCCATAGGAAGAAGTGCTTTTTGCTGATATGAATGAAAGATACAGAACCATCCATCACCATCATTATTCACTGTGCGATTAACATATTTTTTCAGATTTCTGATTCTGAATTATATCATATATATGAGATGTTTTACAGTGGTTGTATGGTTCCTTCCGGTTTTTTCCGGTTCCTTCGCCCACGAATTTATCCTGACCGTTAAAAATTATGTAATAAATTTAAATTAAAATAATGTGCTTGAAGGGTATTGAAGTAATTAGTTTTTTATGAGACCGATTGGCGAGCCCTCCTCACCTCCGTGCCGCATCCTCCGAGCCGCCCCCCGCCCTCACCCGCGACTCCCTCCGCGCCGCCCGCCTCCTCTCCTCGCGCCGCCCGGCTTTGGTGGCAGCCTCGCCTCCTCTCCTCCGAGCCGCCCCCCGGCGGGCCGGCCTCCCTCCATGCATGCCCTGGGCCGGCGGCGACCCCGTCTCTCCTCTCTCCGCGCCGGCCCCCCCCTCCTCGCCGCCCCAGCCCGGCGCGGCGGCCTCGCCTCCCCTCCCCCTCCGTGCTGGCCCCTCTCCTCCGTGCACAGTTTCATGGCAAATTTGATTCATGCCAGAAGTGGATGCTGTCTGTACTCTCTAGAAGCCAGAACAGAAGATCATACATAGTTTTACTCTGCCAAAAGTTGTGATGATTGCAGCAGCATCTCTTCCATGCCTGATGTTTTTGCCGGGAGATTTGTACTGTTCTTGTTGTACTGTTGCTGTGCAATTTTCTCTCTGATCGGTTTATTGGAGATTTTTTTCTGATCAGGATTGGCTGGAGAGTTGCTTATGTCAGGTAGTGTATCTAGTGTATCCTTGGAAGCACTTGCAAGCATAGAACTCACTACAGATTTTTCTTGTTGTTTGACTGGAAACTAGTTCTGGCATGTGTTGCATCTGCAGGTGAGTTCTTGCAAAGGTTGTTTTCTGAATTTTCGGTTGCTATTCAAAAAGCACACTATTGTGCTAATTAATTTTACCAAACCGATGAAATAGGGACCCCATATATTGAACAAAATATTCTGAAATTAGAAGCTACCTTTTTCTAACTGTATTTTCGTAAAATAACATATTCGTGGCCATTGTATCTGCATTTGTTTTTCACGTAAGATCGGTGGGGTGTAGGCTTGTAACAATCTCTCCGTTTTAAAGTGAATCAATTTTTTATATCAATTTGGATGTATAAAAGTATCATATGATACCAACAATTAAAATAGAGAAAAGGAGTTTTACAAGACTTGGAAATGTAAAGTTTTTATGCTTAGTAGCAGCGCTTTCACTGTGTCTAAATTAGTCTCAAATCAAGCTAGTAACACACACGTAACCTGCGAATTTCATATTTGGCCATCATATCTAACATTCAAACACTCAAGTGGTCAATGAAAGTACCGCGATCTTATCTTGCAAGCATTCTAGAACCTTATATGTTGTGTCCAGTTTTAAAGGTTTGATGGATAAGAGAAACTACTATTGAACTATTGGGAACCTGGGATATACACTGTCCAACCTTAGGCTCAGCCCTCGTTTTCGTTAACACATTTTTCGAATTATCAAATGGTTTGTTTGTACGTAGTATCCAAATCATGCTTCAATGGGTTTTTTCATATATTTACATGAGCCAACAAATGGGACTCTTCTGGTTCTTGTCAAGTTTATAACCTCCTGCAACTAAACTTGAAAAATGGAAAGAAGAAATCAGAATATTTTTTTTTGGCAAATTTGTTTATCTGAGAATCTAAGATACCCTTTGTGACAAGCAGGCACTAGCTAGCTTTAATTTATTTTTAATATCCAACTTTGGTCTTGCAACATATTGAAGATAATGGAATTGTATAATTTAGCATGGAAGAAACCATTACTTACATAGCTCATTAGTCACTGGTCGTCTTCTTTTAGGTGTGAGGAGTTACAGAAGAAGACAAAACAAGAAAGAGATATGCAAAAAGAATTGGAAAGCATTAAAGAAGTAACAAGTGATCTTGATAAGCTAAAATCCCTTTGTGACGAAAAAAGACTCTCTTGTAGGTATGGTGATAAACTGTCAGCTTGGTTAATATTTGTATATTATAACTTGCAATTTTATTAGGCTGCACTGGTGGAGAAAAGTAGAATGGAGACCAGATTAAAAAGTGGTCAGGGCCAAGAGAGCAGTAATAAAACAGGAGCACATTTCATCTTCTATTTTTCTACCAATTGGGTTGAGAACAAAGTGCACTCTGCAGAATGCAAACTATGAATCAAGTTAATTTAATTATCGGCTGAACAATATAAACTATTTAGAATTTTATAATTGACACTTTAAGCTTTTTTTCCTGTTCTCTTGAGTTTTTTTGGATTTTAACATCCACCATGTTTACATGCATTTTGATCTTCTCTTAGCAATTATTGTTTACAGGGGAATTCTCCCATGAGAACTTTGGATGACCTTAGTGTTACAGAAGTACTTCCTTCCATGTTTTTTTTCCTTTCATGTTTTACTACCAAAACAAGCGCAAAACGTGGGCGCCAAAAAAGTTCTAACTCCCATTGACTCTACGAAAGAACAATTTAGCACCAACACTATCGCTCAGCGTGTTTATAAAGAAAATCGCCGGGTAACTTTTCCAGGACGGCATCACCTTAAAAAAATCTAAAACTTTTCCATTATTATCAAACTATCCATAATAGTTTCCTCATATATTTATCTGTTTCTAACATTTGGCCTTGAAAAATGATCTTGATTCGGGTTGTCAAGGGAGAGGGTGAGGCAAGTGGGACTGGTTGCAATGGAGAAGCTGAAGCATGCTGCGAGGAGGAAATGTTTGGATGCATTGCTTGAGGATTATTGAGTTGAGGTGCTTTTTGTTTGAGTCAGATCCACAAACACAAACCAGTTGTATATACTTCTCGTATAATCTTGACAGTCGTCATTCCCGAATCTCAAACAAGTTGGTTGCTTTAACTCATATGTAATTGTCAAAAGTCAGCTCATAAACGTCATCAGGTTGGAGCGAGGGACGAGTGGATCTCATTCTCTCTCGCCCTTTCCCTCTTCTCGACCTCTCTACGTGAGAATAACCGAAATCTTTTTGTTGTCCTGTGTTGAGCCTATGTTTTTGACGGCGATTGACTTGGTGCTAGTGTCTTCTTTAGGGTGTTGTGTGAGGAGCTGCCAGCTTATTGTGGCGGTGTGTTTGTTTTTGTTTTTCCTGGTTATGACCTTCTAGGGTTACGAGCTTGTAATTTTTTTCTTGTATATCAATATAAACTTTACCTGATGTGAGTCGTTCAAAAAAAGTAAATCACCACGACTAAAGAACATCAGGCTCTGGATTGCTCAAGAAATAACAGCAGATGACGTGAATTCTGCAACAAAGAATAGCACGTCCACTGCTGTACTAAAGTCATTTACTATACAGCAGAGTAAAGGCCTATGGAAATGGAAATTCGACAAATTTCTCTCCCTTGTGACGGATATAAGAACATAATAGTTGGTACATGTTCCAATCATTTGTGTACTAATTGTGCTTGCCTCAAGTTGTTGGTCAACAATGTTATGCAAGTCTGACATATAGCAAGTTACAGAATGTGATGCCAATCAAATAGTGCATATCTACTGCCAAACAAATCACTGGCTCCATGTACATACTTAAGATTTCTTCTAGTTACAGGTGACAAATTTGACGATCCGATGAATGCACAGCCAACTGCCCAGCTATTTGTTCATTCCATCACACAACACACGTGTAGATTCCACGTAAGTTACAACACATTGTGACTACTCATGCGTAAAATCATCTCAACTGCCGGCTCTGTACAAAAATGAGTACCAAAGTTCCCTCAAAATAGTTTGTCCGTGTAGGATTGATTCGTGCAGCTACAGCATTCTACTTCAAGGTACCATGAATTCTGTTGCCGCATGCTTCAATGGTGTCCTTGGTTGGAAGCCACTTTACTACTCTTCCAGGATCACCTCGCATAGGTGAGTGGATTTTTACAAGCTACACATGTTTTTTTAGAAATCAACAAGTCAATCCCTTCCCAAGATAACAGTGTGACTAAGTAATACTCCTTCCATGTAGGAATGGTTCTATACTTCTATTAGTTCGGATTAGGGGATATGAGAAACTCACACCAAGACATTCCATCATTTGATAATATGCTCTCCCATGTAGTGGAGTGTGTCCCTTTCTGGACCCGAAAAGTACCTCATCCTGAAAGATCATCACATCAACTGTAAGCAGATCTGCAGATCAAGACACATCACATTTAGTGCGTAAGATCGATAGCACCAACCATTCCTTGTATCCTGGGTCTCATCAGAACCCATACATGTCACACTGTCACAGATTAATGGAGCGAATTCAAGAGCCTGAAGCCCGGTTCCTTTGGCGGAGGAACCAAATGATGTGCCCAGCATGAGGTATACTAGATTGGTTATTGGAATTTCCTACATAGCAAAAGATTCAGCAGGCGGGTAAGAAAACACAAAACATGTACCCAATATACTCATATTCTCTTAAATAGGATAGCTAAATTACCGAATCATTTGGTTCATGATATCATGTATTGTTGTCTTAACGATCAGGGCTTCCTTTTTGTTTCTGCAACCATAAAAATTAGCATGCTGGAAATAATTAGATTTGACCATTATTGGATGTTCCTTTCTTGATGTTATTGTTACTAATAAGGTATTATTTGCTTTGGATACATGTAGGTGACAAGGTGTATGCTGATTACTTGGTTATGCAACATGATCAAAGACACATCCGAATGGTTCTGAGGAAGATGCCGCTCTGGGTCATAGTTCTAGAGCAGGAGCATGTCGTAGAGTAACCCCCTGGCTTTACCACTTGCATTGCAAGAGCGTTCAAGCTTCTGTACATACCCGAGGCACTTTGTAGCACCTAAATACAACAAGACAGATAATCATCGAAACAGTTACTAAAAGTAGAGCACTGGCAAGCTCAAGTTTCAGAAAACCAAGGTTTCTTTTTCTGGTAAACACCTGGTAAACCAGAACCATACGCTCTGTCTGATCTTATAAAGAGGTTCGGTTTACCCATCTAAAGTTTAGGTACCCTTAAAGCGCATGACTTCCTCTAAGTATATCTAAGACGCGCTCCTTACTTAATTTCTTTATTTCTTTTGAAGAAAAAGCTATGATTCAAAATCCTGCTGCATGCTTTCCATTTTTTATCTGATCGAAAACTCTCAATAAACTTATACAGATGCTTCAATAGACATGATTATATAGAGCCAAATGGATTATGTACTAACAATAAACTAGGGTCAACCAGCCAAAGAAGCTAACTGATGTTCATATGCTAAAGGGTACTTGGATGTCTTCTGAGTAAGAAATCGAAGATTCGTGAACTGTTGGATATGTAACATTCTTCATCACTTTAGATCCATGGATGAAAAGATATCTCATTTCAAGTCAAATTAGAGACTATAAGTAAATATGCTCTGTTGTATTGAGCTCAATGAAGAGTTCGTACATCTGGCCGAGGTCAGCACAAGCAAAAGCATCCGGTAAGATCAGCACAAGCAAAGGCCCATATGGCATGCCTGTAGGAAACTGCATACACGGAGAGAAACAACAATGATAAGCCATTTACTGGAAGAGAAGCCATTTACTGATGGAGATGCGGCCGGCGGCATGGAGGGAGACGCGGCCGACGGCGTGGAGGGGGAGACGCGGCCGGTGGCGTCCGGAGAGTTGTGGCTATGGATGATTTGCTGGCGGGGGAGATTGGTGGAGGAATCTGTTCTTGGGGATTGGATTGGAGGACCGCATCGACGAGTGACTACCCCTATCTCCTGGATTGATATGCCAAATTACTATACTACCCGCTATTTCTCGGTTCTTCTCGGTTCCTTCTAGTTCTTTCTGTTTAGTTCCTCTTTTTTTTTTACCGTCGGATCTAAAGCGATGAACGGTCTATATTTTTTCCAACCACTGTAAAGTTCTACATATATATATACTGTTTATGACAAAAACAAATAGTCTGCATTTGACTTTAATATAAATGCTCTTCTTCCATTTAGGACAATATAAATGCTCTTCTTCCATTTAGGACAAAAACCCCAGTTGAATTTATAATTGTTTCTTCTTTACCTGATAAACCTCAGTTAGTTTAGAGAGTAAGATCTTGGGCTGCTAGTTTTGGCTTCAAAACTGCATGAATTTTTGACTTTGTACCCATATAAAAACATTTGTACAGTCTCAGCCGACAATATGTATCCACCAATGTGCTACATTGCTGCTTATGCTAGCATCTCCTTTGGATTAAAGTTTTCAGATATGCATGCTCTAGTAGTGAAAACTAATGTAAACAGTAGAGTACCAACCTCTAATTACATTTGCTAATTACATTCCAAATATGATCATTTGCTAATTACATTCCAAATCATTTGCTAATTACATTTCTTTAGATAACATATCAGACCATCCATGCATCAGTTCCCTCTATCTTGTGTTGACTATAGTGACATGGATATGATCAGAAAGATGTGTGTTTTGACTTTTGCATGATATCTTTTTAGTTAGTTCTGATTGGATCGAGCTGTAGTGAAATAGGAGGTTTTGGCATCTGCAATGCGAAACATATATATAAATGGAGAAATATACATCCTGTGGACATTTAGTAAGACTTTGCTTTATTTTTTATATATATATATTATTTGGATGGACATTTAGCAAGACTTTGCTTTTATTTTTCTTCATCTAACAGGACTGTGATGCACTTTTATTTTTGTGAAATGTGATATGTGCTCTTGATATTAAAAATCAATGTTGATATGTGATGCACTTTTATTTTTGTGAAATGTGATATGTGAAGGGAATATATTGTTAGAAAATGTGAAAATGTGATATGTGAAGGAATATATTGTAAAAATTGCTATTGTTTTTATTTAAAAATAGAGTTTCATGGAATATTTGAGCTAGCTAGCTAGGAGTTTAAATTGGAACTGTAAATGGATTGCATGATGTAAATTGGAACTGTAAATGGACTATTTATGATTTTGAAATTTCAACTATTTATAAATTAATACTGGTTCGATCAGTTTATGATTTGATATATGATTTTGATATATATTGGATGGGCGTGTTCTCTCATCTCCTCTGCTACCCAACACCAAAATCATCGCCATCGCCACAAAATCAATTGAAGCCCGATTCAAAAGTATATAGTACTGTAGGCCACACTTGCCATCTCTATATGGCACCTAAACCCCTAAACCTCTCTTTTTAGCTATGGACTTGAACTTTTTATGGAGGAAGTATTTTATAGAATTAATTTTAGCACCTAAACCCTAAACCCTCTTTTTGCTATGGACTTGAACTTTTTATGGAGGAAGTATTTTATAGAATTAATTTTGGCTCCTAAACCCTAAACCCTCTTTTTAGCTATGGACTTGAATATTTTTTATAGAGGAAGTATTTTAATAGACACATAATGTCGAATGAGAAAGCTTCCTCCGAGGCACCCAATGTCAAACCAACGCAAGAGGCTTTGAGCGAAGGCACATGGCGACACCCAAGTGATCCTTTCGAGACAGAAGATATGCCAGCACCACCGGAGTTGAAGAAGACCTCAACTACATCCCTATCAAGCAAGGCTAGTAAGTCGAGCCGTAGTGTTATGAACTAATCCTCTCCTCTCACACGTTTAATGTTTTCTAATGTACGTACGAGATGGAAACAAGGCGCCGCTCAAAAGAAAGGCCGCCAAGTCCGCTCGTCATAGGGAAGTCGAGACGGACACAACAATGTCCTGGTCCGGTAGAAACTAACACGTGCGCAAGTCTTGGAGGACGTCAAAAGAAAAGATGTGGTCATAGAAGTAAGAACCAACCCCCCAAGGAGACGTGCTACATCACCTCTGCGAACCAAGATGGGAAGCCATTGGAGCCAAAGGTGGCAATGACAAAATTTAGCACACATGCGGGTGCTAGCTTTGAACCCACGACCCTTTAAATGTAGATTCCGGGAGCAAATCGAGCAATAACTCCAAGACATTTATGTGGAATGAGTTACATAAGTGGCTTGTCTATCCGCCTGGTTCGAGGTTTTGGGAAAAGAGTTTGCATTGAAAACAATGGCGCATCGGTGGAGGCAGTGGAAGTCCGACATGAACACTAACTATATACAAAATAACAAGTCTCCATTCGAAGAATATGGTGGTATTACGCCCGCCGAATGGGACAAGTTTGTGGCAATGATGACAAGCTCGAAGCCTTAGTGCGGAGGAAAAAGATGTCTGATCTAGCTAAAAGGAACAAATACCCGCATCGATTGGGCTCGAGCGGCAACGATGGCCACGTAGAGAAGTGGCGAGCAATCAAGAGAAGTTGCAGTGCCCCAAGGCAAGCCATTGCTTGCTAGAAGCACTCAAGGAAAGGAGCAAAACGAGGTTTGGGCACGGAGCACGGGCCAAGTCACCGACAAGGAGAGATCCTTTTTGAGGATCCCGATATCGAGCGTGTGACCAGTAGTCCGGGACATTGGAGAAAGAGAAAACAGGGAATTCATTGCCAAGAGGGAAAATGATCAACCACGTGAGCTGCATTTACAGGGCAAACTCGAATATTATGGATGAGTAAGAGGTCTATCGTAAGGACAAGTTGGAAGGAAGGGTTTCACGAAGCTACGATTTACAAGAAATGGGACATGTATAAACGTAAAATGGAAGAGAAAATAACAAGACAAGTAGAACAACATTTCTACTCTTGTTGCTCAAAATTGCCTAGCCTTCCCAAACTTATTCCAGCATTCCGAAGAGCCAACTTCTGCAAAAAGCAGCTGTCGGGTCAGAGACATGACACCTTATCCAGTAGATATCATCATTGCCCCGACGCTGCAGCCTAATCATGCCGATAGGAAGGGCCGGAAGAGAAAGGGGAGGTGGGTATAGGACTTGCGATACCATGGTGTCAATTTCACAACATGTCAATCCTTGAAGAATATGAAAGGGTGCAAGTGGCCAAGGTGCATGCAGAGCATACTAGTTTAGAGCTAGATATTCCAGTGCCTTTGGAAGGGATAGAATCGCTTGGGGATGTGGTGAACAGCTTCATACTATTGCATCGATGAGATATCCCGCTAGTCAGGTCCATCGCCTTCAACCCCAATTCCAGTCGGCTCCTAAGATTGCTGCTGCTCCTGGACCGCCTTCTCCACTAGGGCTAGATTCACCACCTAATCGGCTGCTTCCCCACCCCCTTGTCCCCTAAACCAAAAAGGTCCCGATTTGCCACATCTTGCAACACCAAGTCCCCAAGAGAACAAACCTCCATCTCGAAGTACAAGATATTCATCAATCTCCTCCGACACCATAGTCGGGTTTGGTGCTACCTGAAAAGGCCTCTTCAGAAAACCACAAGTCTTCCAAGTCCGACTAAGCTTGAACCTCGTCGGCTTATCCCAAAAATGGTACGATCAACTTGTGATTACAAAGAAATGGGTCGTATACGAGGAAAAGTTAGTGTTCCGGGCTTTGGGGAGAGCGCCGATCGACAAGAAGCAAGATGAAACTCCACAGCTTGTTGGATTCACAAAAATCAGTGAAAAATCAAATGGAGGATATGCAAAACTAGACTTTCAACAAAGTGCCAACAAAGTACGAGTACGGAAGCCGTTCTTACCGTGGCACGCCATGGAAGACTGCCATACCTTGGAAATGAGGCTGATGCATGACTCGGTACCTAAAGGCGACTAAAAAGGGCCTCGGCTTGATTACTATGAAGGTCCGAATCACGCTTTCATTAGTGGACCAAATGGGATGTGGTCATCGATTTCATGACCTTCACGCATTTTTCAAGTCGGACGAAATGGATATAAATCTCGTTGCTGCATTTTGCCTATAAGTCAATCGCATTTGATGACATAAATGAATTCATTTGCAAACTAACTCACTGCATTACTTAGGATGCAATTCCATGACGCCGAAAAAGCCAACCGACTCGCAGGATACATCAACCCAACAAGGGTTTGTTGGACGAAACACACGGTGAATATTTGTGAAGATTATCTTTGAAATGAATGGTAAATCAAAGTCCAAAAGAAGCCGTCATCAAACAGATGCACAAGAAAAAGATGGTGGTGTAGTACTATACTTGGGGTTACACAGGTTTGTTAATGCAAGAGTGAGTACCGATGATACTCGGCAAGCCAAACTGGTACAATTTTTTATATAAACATGCATGCTATATCGATAAGAGAAATTAATTATAAAGATATTCTTAGCATGATGATATAACCTATTCTTTTGTAAAATAATCTATATAAACATTTGAGAATATAAAACATGAATTAAATTCTATATCACATTCCATCCTAAATGTACTTAAACATGATTATTCAATTTTATAATAGTATTTAAGAAAAGTACTTCATGCCATTATTTTGGATTCACCCATAGACATAACTCCATTGGACCGGGAGTACGGCGTATTTCAATACAATCAACCCCGCAGTGTTTGTCCAGCTTTACCCGAGGATTAATCTTAGGGTTGCAAGGCTAAGGATAACATAGCGTTTATATATTTCTAACCTTTTCTCGATGTATGAACGAGACCGGCGGACTATCTTAATAGGGGTACCAAACCTAACCAGAGAATGGTACATTACTTCCCTATTTAGTAGTTGTTCATCATACACTTACCCCGGCTTGGAGAGAGCCGTGGACTATCTTAACGGATGGTACTGATCTGGTTAGTATCGGCGTTTTTACCTGTTTACAAAGTTGTTCTCCAATTTGACTTCATGGGGCACATAGGGCAAGCCCCAGGGAGATCGAGAGAGAAATATATAGTTGCCATAAGTCGGTATAACCGATCCATCTGATGGGCTAAACTATGTCCTTATTCTAGCATAAGAGTTTTTGTTGTTTTCCCCGGCATACAACTAAAACTTATATCACATATAATGTTTGACCATTTTCCCTTTTTATTCATAGAATATAAAATGATGTTCTATGGCCTCACATGAATCATTATTATATGTGATAATGCAAATTTTATTGTTGGGAGTTTTTATATTGTCTAAGGAGAAGGAGAATATATCTATTAACATGAAATAATAACCTCTCCTTCTCTATATATAAAATGATATAGTGTTTCTAATGCATGAAATAATGTCCTATATGAACTAAGATACATGAAATAATAACATATGAAATCTAAAGAACATATAGGACTACATAAAATGATAAACTATAACTATCTAAACCATCCCATAAAATATCTCTAACTAAACTATATGTATTATTAAAACATGATAATTTATCACTTTTAAACTAAAATGTTAAGAACAGTTTGACTTGCCTTCAGGACCAATGGTCTCGCATCCTTCGTTTTTGTACAAAGAGCTTAGGGCGTTTATGTCGATGTTAGAGTCGAGCTCGGTTCCCTCCACGAACTCGACGTCGCGATAATCGATAATCAATAAAAGAAATCAAATGAACAATTCCAAATAAATGCCAAATAAAAATGGAAATTCAAAAAGAGTTTAAAAGGTTATTTTGAAATTTAAATGGGAAGGTTATTTGTTAGATCCTAAATTTAAAATTTGGGCTTGCCTTAAAATAAAATGATTTACAAAGAGTTAGAAGTTACAAATATTTTAAAAAGAGAACATAAATAAATTTGAAGGAAATAGGAGAAATTTTAAAATTATAAAATAAAGTTTTGAATGTAATCAAAGGGGTCAAACTATTTTCTAGAATTATTTTTGGGTCCCTATATTTTTCTCTCTCTTTTCTCTCTTTCTCTATTTCTCTTTTTCTTTATTTTCTCTCTCTTTTTCTTTCCTTATCTCTCTCTTCTCTTTTCTTTCTTTCTTTTTCTTTATCTACTTCTCTGTTTCTTCTCTATGGCCGGCCGCCGGTGGGGAAAGAGACGGACAGCGACGAGGAATGGCCGTCTCTAGGGGTAAAGGGTTCTACATCCATCTACAAGCTATGGAGAATCCATTTCGGGGCTTTCTTGGGTCGGGAGGTGGCGAGGCGGCACACGGCGGGGTTCTTCGGTGTTCTTCGAAATTCAAGTGATTTAGAGTATTGGATTTGGGGAAACTTTGGAGGATGATAGAGGGAGGAATGAGGAATAGTTTTTGTATGCAAAGTTTGGCTCGGGATGGTCGATTTATAGACGTTCGAGGTTGGTTTGCTCACGGCGGTCATGGAGGTGGCGCAAGGTCGGTTTGGAGTGGATGAGCCTTATGACGACGCTGGGCCAATTAGGTGTTGCCACTTGTGCGAGAGGATGGCGATGCTATGAACTCGGTTGCACGCTACTAGTGGGCAAGGCCGGTGCCCACGGCGTGGCGGCTCAAGCCGCGGTGGCCGTGATTCGCCGGCGAGAGGAGGAGGAGGAAGAAGGAAGGGAGGAGAAAGGGGAAAAAGGAAAAGAGGAAAAGAAAAAGGGAAAAAAGGAAGAAAAAATAAAAGGAAAGGAAATTTAGGGAAAATTTAAAAAGAATTTGATCTAGGATTCAAAATTAATTTTAAACTCAATTTTTAGGAAATTTCCTTGAATTAAAAGTTAAATTGGATTTTTTTAAAATAAGGGCCAAGAGTTAATAAATTTAGTATTTTTGAATTAAAATAAGAAGAATAAAAAAATGCAAATAAATATTAAGAGATTTTAAATGTTTTAAAATAGAACATATAATAAACTTATTCGCAAAATTTTCTACGCCAATTTAGGTGTTTTTAAAAGTGTGAATTTTTAGGGATGTTACCAGAACAAACATTTCTAATTAAGTATATATTTTATGTGCTTTCGAACTAATGTAAATTGCGAAATGATACATGAGATGTATATATGTGATGCGTACATGTATATCTTTTTATGAGAAAATAATTGATGTGTTTTAATTCTTAATACATGCGATGTGTATATATATACTAATGACAACATCGATAATATCATATATTATTGAGAGAGAGAACCCTAAACAAAATACAAGCGCGCATATGCACATAAAATAATGCTCGCATGGGAAGATCAATCTTCCGTGCGGTCCACTTAAAGAACAACACGAGAAGATCTATCCCGTGCGGTCAGCTTAAGCGGTCCGCACAGGATATGATCTTCCCGTGCGGGCCTCTTAAGCCGATCGCACGGGATAATAGATATTCCCATGCAGTTAGGCCGTCCACACGTGAAAATGTTCTTTTCCCAGAACTTCTTGGACGTGCGGGCAGGCCTTCTGCAAGGGAAGATGCCTTTCGGCCCGCACGCAAAAATCGATTCTCCAGTAGTGTGAGGTAAAATGGACAGGAGACATGGATTTTAAACGAGTTTGGCTCCTTGACTAACAGTAATAACTTGATTCTGTTGGCCCAGAAGCCGGTGTTGCTTTTATATATTAGAATCGTACAAATACAATATTTGGGATGACCTAATCTAGTCTATGTGCGCTTGGCGGATTGGAGCTCTCCCACATAGTCGACAACTAGTATAGTATTCTTCCTTGAATATGAACATGGTGAGATTGTAACGGGGTGTTGGTAAGGCTCCAACTTCAAGCTCAAGCTCAAGCTCAAGCTCTAGCCGGAGCCGGAGTTTGGAGCTAGTGGAGGTAGCTCCACCTTGCTAGTTCATTTTTTACGGGAGTGCTCCATTCAGATCTATTTGGAGCTGAATCGTTTGGCCAGGCTTTCGCTCCACTTCACCAGATGTTGTTGGCTTTGTGGCTCCATATTGGGTTTGTCTATATCTATTTTGGTGTGTCCTCTCCTAGGTGTCTTGTATTTATACTCTCATATGTCCCTGTGTCCAAGTAGAACTAGGAAGACAAATATGGATACGATCCGAGTAGTCCTTGTAGTGTCCGAGTGGGACTCCGTTTCTTCTTCCTTATCCGAAACACCATCTATTTAGGGAAGATAATTTCCTTCTTTATCCATCGTATTTCCTTAATTAAAGTATGCCTTCCCGTATATCTTTAGGTATATGATATTTTAGTATACTACAAACCCATGTATAGGAGGTATACCTTATCCTTGACACTTACAATAACCCCCAACTTCAATGCAAATGAACCGATCGATATTCTCGACCGAAACCGTAGAAAATAGTTGTCGAACTCACCTAACCATTCTCGAACGATCGAGAGGGTATAGAGTTTGTGACTCATGTTCCCTGCTAGCCTTGACTGAGAACATTACCGTCGGCTGAATTTGGGTTGAAGTTAAAAACTCAAACTGTCATAAACAAATCTGCAAAAATTCCGTTGGCAATTTCTCTTTCACTTTATGTAGGTTCTCAAATCCATACCAAATATGCGACCATGCTATAGCGTTGTTGTTTTGAGTTTCTTGTAGTCGGCACAAAGTGCAACCTTTTCGACTACGCTATGTCATGGGACCTCTTCTTGTATGTATTAAAATTTAAAGTCACTAATTCAGTCCATCTAGTCGGAATAAATTCCTAACTTCCATGCCTTAGGGCCAATATATGTTTTTGCTATGTCATCGACCTTCATGAAATTAGTTACTCATAACAAATTGTTTGATAAAAAGCCCCCAAGCGAACGCTCGGGAGTTGTGGGGGGTAACACCCAGGGTAGCCCATGGAGCGGAGTTAAGGTCGCCCTGAAGTCGGACTAGTGGTCCTCGGGAGGGCGGATGCTCGACATCTTCCAGGGTCGAGAGCCCGACCACTCCGACTGTCTCGACTCAGCGACCAATCCCGACTATGGCTCATCAGCCCGACCTTCGATCTCTTCAGGTCAAAAGGCTTGCATCGTAAGGATCACGAAAAAGATAAGGAGGGGACAACTCGATAGAAGATGATGTCACTCGACAGGACTGTGCAGAAGGTACCTACGGAGGGCAGATCCCAATGCACGGTGGAACGCAAGATACCCACGAAGCGTAGGACCCAGGGGGTCTCAATGCACTTTTTAGATGTTGTTTGTACTTGCTTTTTATCTTTTAGTCTAAGCTTTCTTGGCTCCCAAGTCCGCTTTTACTCGCTCTTGATCTATAAAAGGAGGACACGCATGAGGAGGGGATCGATTGTTTGGGAACTAGGTATAATCTCTAGAACCCCAATAACTCTCCTTCATTGTACTCTTTCCTTTCTATACCCACCCAAACAAAGGACACAGGGAGGTAGCCTTGGTCTTTGTGGCCTCGACGCATTGCCCAGGCACTGGCTTCGGCGTCGACCTTTGCCGTCTCACCGGGCCTTGTCTGACTCCAGCTCAGCCAACTCGATCTCAACTTGTTTCCTCGCTGATTCGCCCTCAGACCTAGCCGCGTCGGATGCCCATAACTTTTTCTCGGCCTCGGCCTTTGCAGCTTCTGACGCTGTCAGCTTGGCTCCGCCTCTTTATGGGCGAGCTCTGCGGCCCCAGCACGTGCGAGTAGCATCCCGAGCGTGCTCGAGCCTCCTAGAGTAGACCGCTGGCCTTCCTAGCGGTCTCCATATGCACGATGCGGCATAAGCCGGGATCTCGTTGGCATCTACGCAAAGAAGATTTATCTAATGGCGAAAACAAAGGAAGAAAAAGATCAGTGACGAATTCATGCCGGGAAGCCTCGACCAACCGCCTCTTGCTCTTGGACCTCCTCGGCAGCGCCGATTGGCGGGTGCTTGCCATGAAGAGGTGGCAAAGGCAACATATAATTCACACTAATTCAGCAGCCCGCCCGCCTCGTGGATAGGGCGCTCCCAGATCAACCGGCCTTCGGAACCCAGGGTTGGTCCTCTGCGCCGATTCGCAAGCGCTCAGGTGCTTGGAGCGTGGTTGCTCCTCGGTTGCCACCCTAGCTGGTTGGGTCCCAAGGGCCAGGGTATGGAGCTTGAAGAAACAATGGCGTGAGCGATCAGGTCCCGGTTAAACTCGGAGCTTTTGCCTCACCCGAGTCATCCGCCACCTCCACCTTCGACCCTCCGCAGTCCCGCAAGGGTGCCTACTTCCGCCATCGCGGCCACCTCCGCGACCGAGGTTGCTGCTGTGGGTGTTGTTGTAGACGCCATGGCGGTAGTGAAGATGGTCCGATTCCTCTCGTCCTGCACTGATGCCTGATTTCACCATCCTCGGTGGCTCTCGCTCATCAAGGTCGGCATCTTCCGCGGCCCTGTACACCACACCCGCTTGACGAAGGAGAAGAGAGACAAGGACAGGGAATCACAAGCGGGCGCATCAAACACCTGGTTGATATCGTGAACCCAAAGTTAACAGCCTCGACACCTTCTTTGGGGTCTCGACGCCCTGGAGCTTTGAACCTCCGCTCGATCCCGGCGGTGGTGATGCGACACTATGCGCCGACGTCTCCCGACACTTTCCCACTCAAAGAGGCATCCAGTTTCCTCTTGGCACCACAGAGGGTCAGCCCCACGGGTGTTGTCCTCGGGCGAAGGTTGACCGAAGGAACCTTGATCCTGGGACATTCCCTTCATAGCCGCCACCTTAGGGATCGGTGATGGTGACACATAAATGGACATCTTCGAGTGTTAGCACTGGTAGGTGAGATGCCGAAAAGGAGGAAGGAAGGAATAAGAAGGAGGTCGGACTAACCTCTAATCGCGGGTTCGAGAGGTTGTAGGAAAGTGCCCCTCCCCGCGCTAAAGTTGACCGAGTTGGAGAAGAATGTCCCCAATCTCGGCCGTATGAAATTAGGGAGACTGCGGCCTCTGAGCCGGGCCCGGCAGCCTGGACACCCGTAGGCTGGTGTCTTCCTATTCTTACAAGGCTGCAAACCCGGAGAGCAAAATTATATGCTACCTTCACCACCGAGACCCCGCTCCCTTAGGACCTCAACCTTGGCCATCGGCTCCTCCACCCGGTCCACCTCAACGGCGGGGGCAGGTGGGTCATGCCACGTGGTCAGACCGGCTCCTAGTTGATCTTGGAAGAGATAGCTAGCTTGAGGTTCTTGACATAGAACCACTCAAAGATGCCATCCCTTGTTGGAGGAGGGTGGCGCCGTGGGATGTAATGTTGAGCCAACTTCTCCCGAATTGCATCCGGCCCCACCAACCACACCGCCAACCTTCACTGGAGGCAGAAATAATGCTGAAACAAATTGAAAGTGCGCGTCTCTCCCAAGATAGGCCTCAGAGATGGATGAAGAGGGAGATCGGAGAATGGAGTTGGGGTTGAGGTTGCGAGAGGAGATGTCAGTAGTAGTGGAGCGTGCCGCGACAAATGGGTGGTCCTACTCTCGAATCTGCGAAGGAAGAAGGAGGAGAATACCACCAACTCATTGGAGTCGGGGTTGGAAATGGATCCCCAGGCCGGGCGCCACTTTGCGATCTCTCACGACGGGAGGACGCCGACCAACACTTGCTCCTCCATCATCTCGCACCGGCATGTGAGGGGACGAAGGCTAAGTTACTCGCTCCGTGTCGTGCCACCGCTGGTTGTGCCCTTTCCACCTTTCTTCGAGGTCTTCTTGATGGGCGCCATCGACTTCTCAGAGAAACAGCCGCCGACCTTTGCGGTAGCATACCATGCAACGACAATGGAGGTGGCGGCCTTTTTGCGCTAGAGCGGCGAGGAGCCGGGAGGCGAAAGCAATGGCGCGAGGTCAAAGGATTTGGGAATTTTGAGTGGAAAGAAGGCATGAAGAAGAAGGAAGGCAAGGGACGGGGCTTAAAAGGGGCAATGATGGGTCTCGACCGTAGGAATACGCGTAGGCTACGATAGCATAAAATAAAATTTTTCTACCACACACCTGTAAAGCATGCGAAAAGGGTTTATAGATTGTTACTAAGTGACGTGGCGGGCGGTGGAAGACTACGTTGGAGAAGTCGGTTCAACATACGCACATCGGGAGATTGCGGAAGTAGCCGATCACCACGGTCGACCGCTCGACCGTCTTGCCAACCACAAACCGATCTCCCGACCAGCTTGTCGACCACGTCGCCGACCACGATCGCCTACCATGATACAATCTCCCGACCAGCTCATTGACCACGGCGCCAACCACGATTGCCGACCATGATCCGATCTCCCGACCACCTCTTTGACCACGTCGTCGATCTCCTAACCACCTAGCCAACCAACACCGCAATGTAGCAAGTGTCTCTACCGGCATCCACACATCTAGGGGTGGAACGCCGAATGCTGTGTGCTAGCACTTGACACATGGCTAGGGTTTGGCTCGAAGGCGGCGACTAGGGTTTACTCATGGAAGATCTCTATTTGAGTCTAATGTGAATAGCTTGCCTGACAATGATCTACACCCCTTGCCCCTTTATTTATAGAGTTAGCCGATTGGGCCTAGAGGGCCCATCGGGACTCTATACCTCATTGATCCCTATCTAAACCGAGTCTTATCGGAATCAAACTCGAATACTGTTCAACCCCGTTAAGTGTGTGACTCGTAGGTTCATGTATACTTGGTTACGACCTAAGAATACTTCTTGGTCGACCTGTCAACAACAGCCCCTAGCAGAACATATTGATACCAAAGTATACACAAAAGATCATATCAGCTGAACCTGTAATGTGTGCACAAATCCCTTTGTCTCACGATACCAATTAAGCTATAGGCAAGACACGTGCCACCTACCAATAGCTTAATCATTCACTCGATCTCGTATCGGATTATCTATCTATTGATTGACTCCTCAATCAACTCGACATGACCATCACTTCCGTAATCCATTACATCGAGGGGGCCCAAAGATATCTCTCTCATAGGAGGGGCAAATTCAATCTTGATCATTCATATCCCACTACATGTTTCATAGCAAACCCGAAGATTACTTTTATAACTACTCGATTACGGTGTAGTGTTTGGTAGTCCCTAAGTAAGCCATTACACATGTTAGAATCCATGATGACCTCGAGGTCTAAGGACTTTGCACTAACACTACTTGAGACCAACTAATGTCACATTAATTCCCTATAGTGTCTCAAGGTGGGTCTATCCAACAACATGTTCTCTAACATGTGTTCACGTTTATTGATTTGGTACCTCCATACCATAATCCATGAGACATGATCATCAATCAATACACGTGCTTATTTTAGAATCATATTTGTTCCATATATATGATATATATGATCGAGGGATCATTTAGAAATAGATTCATATAAAGAGTCTCATGAATAAGTTACATACCTACTTCATGGAACGGAATAACACTTTATTCATTAGTACATAAACATTGACTATGATATCCAACATATAGTAATATTGCCTCTAGGGCATATCACTAACAGTCTCCCACTTGCACTAGAGTCAATCATGTAAGTATCTAATACCCATTGCTCTGGTATGTGCCTCATATTTAGGCCGGGGAGTGGCTTTGTCAACGGATCAACAATATTTAGATCCGTGTGTACTTTGCATATCTTTACATCACCTCTGTCCACTATCTCACAAATGAGATGGTATCACCGAAGAATGTGTTTGGACTTCTGATATGACCTAGGCTCCTTAGCCTGCGCAATGGCTCCACTATTATCACAATAGAGGGACATTGGTCCAGTAGTGCTAGTAATCACACCTAGTTCAGAAATAAATTTCTTGATCCAAACAACCACCTTTGCAGCTTCAGAAGCAGCGATGTATTCGGCCTCCATTGTAGAATCAACAACAGTGTCCTGCTTGGAACTCTTCCAGCTGACTCCACCTCCGTTTAGGAAAATAACAAACCCAGATTGCGATCTATAGTCATCTTTGTCTGTTTGGAAGCTAGCATTGGTGTAACCATTTACAACGAGCTCTTCTTCACCTCCATAGACTAGGAACATATCCTTACTTCTTCTCAAGTACTTAAAAATATTCTTTGCGGCAATTCAGTGACCCCTCACCTGGATTCGATTGGTATCTACCTATGGCACTTAAAGCGTACGATACATCTGGTCGTGTACAAAGCATAACATACATGATGGATCCAATTGCCAAAGCATATGGAACCATATTCATTAAGGGCGAGAACCGCGGCGCAGCAGCTAATCAAATTCCTATTGTTCCACTCATCCCGCAATGCGGGGTTGGCAATTTAAGATGGAAGCGGTTTCGAACGTGTAGCGGACACCATTAGCTATTCCACATAACCGATGGCTCTAATTTGCTTTGGAGGTGATGTGGTAGGCTGGGAAGTTGGATGGTGAGGGCGCTTTTAATTCCCCGCGTCCGTTACCAACGGTGCTGTGCATGTTTTCCAAGAACGACACCACTACGCCCATCATTGCCATATTTAAGCCCGGTCACTCTCACTTCTATCCATCTCACACCACACTTTCACCAAGAGAAAAACCTTGAAGGCTCGCGCCCTCCTTGCTCTTCTGTTGTCTCAAAACTTTCTAAAACCCATGGAGTCCTCTCTAAGTTCTTCGAAGAGCGGGAGCTGGAGCGGCGGCTCCGATCATCGTCAACCGGTGAACTCCTGAATCCCAGCCTTGGTCAAATGACTTATCTCTTTACTCATCCTCTTTGTTTTTGTTGAAACCTCACCTACTTAGTGTTGGTGTCATGGCAGGAGTTGGAGCCCGTACCGTGCTATTGCAACTAGAAGTCGCAGAAATCCGCCTCCCTTTTGTGACGTAGACTCGAGGGGGAAACGGGCGCTGCCCGCTTCCCCCGAGGCGGGGCCGAGTTCACACGGGGTGTTGGGGGCACAGGAGTCAGAACCGGCCAAGAAGATATCGCGTCGGGGTGCTATGAGGTTCATAGGTTCCAGCCGGTGAGTTTAGCATTTTACTGCATTCTTTGCCTTATGGACAACAATCAAACTGACTAGAGTCTTTGATAGGGGAGCCGTCGTACGCCGACCCTCGCATTGAAGGGTCCTCCTCTCGAGCCGGCGATAAGGAGCTCGTGGCCTGTCGGGACTCGAGGATCTCCTCCAGACCTTGCCGCCGCACTCAATGATGCCGAGTTGAGGCGAAGGCGTCCGAGGTGGCTAAAGCCGAAGCGGAGAGGAGGCTGAATCCGCCGAGGCGACAAGGGACGAACACCGTCCGGGATGGCCATACACAAGTCCGCGCGGCGAAGCCGTCCGTATGTTCCACTCTTCATTTCCTCCTGAGCGCCATTAGCCGCCTACATGTGTGATCGATCTCTTGTTGAATAGGCCACCTCGTGACCATCCACCGTCGAGATCGGTAGCTTCGCGGTTGCGCCTCCAGGATGGCCGAGCGGCGCTGGGCAATCTACGCCAACGTAGTTCGGGAACTCCTCGCCAAGATTGACCCGGAGTCATCGTCGACCGTGTCACCGACGTGCTCCTGGCGCGTCTTCAAAGCGGCGGAGCCACGGCCTATGCCCGGGGGTGAAGGCTGCGCCGGCGCTTGTCCTTGAGGTGGTACAAAAACTATAACCCCGCGTAGAGGTTGAGGCGGTCGCCGAAGGGTGGCCTACTAGTGTCGTCGAGTCCCATGTTGAGGGCATCTATGTTAGTGATATGCCCTAGAGGCAACATGGAGATGTTGGATATCACGTCAATGTTTATGTATTTATGAATAAAGTGTTATGGAGTTCCATGAAATAGACATCTTGTATTGATCAATAAGTACTTTCCTTATTTATGAGACTCTATATGTATGAATCTATTTCTAAATGATCCCTGATCATATATCATATTATTGGAACTAATATGATTCTAAGATCGGCATGTCTATTGATTGATGATCATGTCTCATAGATCATGGTATGGAGATACCAAATCAATAAACATGGACACATGTGTTAGAGAACACATTGTTGGATAGACCTACCATGAGACACTACGGAATTAATGTGCCACTAGTTGGTCTCGTGTAGTGTTGGTACAATGTCCTTAGACCTGAGATCACCACGGATTCCAACATGTGTAGTAGCCTACTTTGGGACTACCAACGCCATTCCATAACCGGGTAGTTATAAAGGTAGTTTTGGGTTTGCTATGAAACATGGAGTGGGATGTGAGTGATCAAGATGGAGTTTGCCCCTCCTTTGGAGAGATATCTCTGGGCCTCGAGGTAATGGATTATGGAAATGCATGGCCATGATAAGTTGATTGAGGAGTCAATCAATGTGCAAGATAATCAATACGGTTCGAGTGAATGGTTAAGCTATTGAAGGGATGGAACACATCTTGCCTATAGCTTAATTGGTATCGTGAGGCAAAGGGATTTGTGTACACATTACGGTCTGAGCCGATATTATATTCTTGTATACTATGGTGTCAATATATGCTGCTAGGCGCCGCTATTGGAGCGGGTTGGTGAGTTGGACTCGAGCTTCGACGGTCGGCTAAGTTAGACTATAGCCGAACCGAGTATACTGAACCTACGGTCGCACGCTTAAGGGATAAGAACATACATTCGAGTTGGACTCGAATACGGATCCGATCGGATAGAGTCCTATGGGCTTACGACGTATGGGCGGCCAACTCTATGAGATTCGGATGGGATCCGATTCAAAATAGAGTCCTGATCGCCACGAGTCCCGGCCAACTCTATATAAGGGGAAAGGGTGGAGAGTTTGTGTGGACATCAAGTCAATTGATTGCGCCGAAATCAATCGATTTCACACGGCTTTAGAAGTCGTCGAGATCAATCTCCACGAAACCTCCCCACCTTCGAGCCTAGTCTTGCATCGTGTGCTAGCACACGGGTGTTCGGCGTTCCGTCCCCCCGGACGTGTGATACCGGTAGAGGCGCTGCTACGTTGCACGCCACTTCATCGGCTATGGAGGAATCGGCTGCGGTCGAGCGCACGAAGCGAGGCGAGAACGCGGTCGACGACTCAGCCCAGAATCGGCTACATCCGCGAATCGGGCTGATTGAGAATCCAGCGTCCCGAGAATCGGGCGACATCGGGCCAGGACAGGTTCCGATCGGATTGCCCCGATTGGCTATTCCGCACTCTTCTTCAATCGGTAACGATCTATCGGCCCTTACTTGCAAGTGTTCTGGTTTTGCGCGGTTAAAGTTTTGTTTTCGGCTAGCGTAGCCTCCGTAACCCTTCAATCTACGCCTCCATGGAGCCAACGGCGAAGATCATCGCCAACATGGACTGTAAATTAGGGGGACCTCGGCCCAATGTATGATCATCACCCCGTTTGTATAAGAAAAAACTTTATCTATTCTTTGAATGTCGTGCTCAATTCGCGAAATGTCCGATATGTGTGTTGTTTTTTTTGACACCCAACTTTCGCTACGCGACAGGACCACATTGAGCGACCTCGTCCTTCAACGGTTCGAATGGAGGGCTCCTTGTCAAAGCTCGGGCAAAGCTACCACTTCGGGTAGTTCGCACCGAGCGACTCCAGCTATCAATTGATCAAAAACCGGAAGGCTTTCGGTCAAGCTCGAGCACGTCTGTCACTCGGAGAAAATCATGTTGGGCGATTCGACCATCAATAGACTAAGTCTCGGAGGGCTACCGATCAAGCTCAAGCATGTCTATCACTCGAGTAAACCATGTTAGTCATATGCCCTAGAGGCAACATGGAGATGTTGGATATCATGGTCAATGTTTATGTATTTATGAATAAAGTGTTATTATTCCCATGAAATATACATCTTGTATTGATCAATAAGTACGTGACTTATTTATGAGACTCTATATGTATGAATCTATTTCTAAATGATCCTCGATCATATATCATATTATTGGAACTAATATGATTCTAAGATCGGCATGTTTATTGATGATGATCATGTCTCATAGATCATGGCTATGGAGATACCAAATCAATAAACATGGACATATGTGTTAGAGAACACATTGTTGGATAGACCCACCATGAGACACTATAGGAATTAATGTGTCATTAGTTGGTCTCATGTAGTGTTGGTACAAAGTCCTTAGACTGAGATCACCATGGATTCCAACATGTGTAGTAGCCTACTTTGGGACTACCAAACGCTATTCCGTGGCTGGGTAGTTATAAAAAGTAGTCTTCGGGTTTGCTATGAAACATGGAGTGGGATGTGAGTGATCAAGATGGAATTTGCCCCTCCTTTGGAGAGATATCTCTGGGCCCTCGAGGCAATGGATTGTGGAAATGCATGGCCATGCTAAGTTGATTGAGGAGTCAATCACCAGTATAATCCAATACGGTTCGAGTGAATGGTTAAGCTATTGAAGGGATGGCACACATCTTGCCTATAGCTTAATTGGTATCGTGAGGCAAAGGGATTTGTGTACACGTTACAGGTTCAGAGCCGATACTATATTCTTGTATACTATGGTGTCAATATGTGCTTTAGGCGCCGTCAAGGATGGCAGTCGGCCGAGTTGGACTCGAGCCACGGTCGGCTAAGTTAGACTATAGCCGAAATCGAGTATACCTGAACCTACAGGCCTCGCACACTTAAGGGGATGGAATAGATATTCGAGTTGGACTCGTATACGACTCGATCGGATAGGGATCCGATCGGATAGAGTTCTATGGGCTTAGGACGTATGGGCGGCCAACTCTGGTGAGATCGGATAGATCCGATTTAAAATAGAATCCTTATAAGCCACTAGTCCCAGTCGGCCAACTCTATATAAAGGGGCGAGGGGTGGAGAGTTCCGGTATCGCTTTGAACCAAATTCGCAACAGAAGTCGCCAAGATCAATCTCCAAAGAAACCCTTCCCACTTTTGAGCCAAACCCTAGCCTTGCATCGCGTGCTAGCACACGGGTGTTCGGCATTCGTCCCCTGACGTGTGGATACCGGTAGAGGTCTTTGCTACGCTTGCGCGCCGCTTCATTGGCCGTGGTACTTCGAGCAAGGCAGCTGCGGCAGATCGGCTGCGGTCGAGCGCATCGGAGCGAGGCGCGAGAACGCGTCGACGAATCGCGAATCGGCTACATCCGCGAATCAGCCGATTGGTGAATCGGCTGTCTCGGGAATCAATGTCGGCTTGCGGAATTGGCTACACTGCTCCGGATCGATAGTCCCGATTGGCTATTTCCGCTGCATACTCCAATCGGTAACGATCTATCGGCCCTTACTTGCAAGTGTTCCTTGTTTGCGTGGTAGAAAAGTTTTTGTTTTTGGCTAGCGTAGCTTCCGCGTAACCCTTGGCGAGCGATCTCGGCCATCAACGTACCAAGTCCGGAGGGATATCGATCAAGCTCTAGCAGGTCTACCTCCTCCATAGCGGGTCCGTACGAAGAGACAACCTTCTATTTACATCATGACCGACCTCCGATGCCGAGCGGCTTAGGGCCTCAATACACGGATCTTGAGTATACCCCACCTAACCCGAACCAACTCAGCCCTATACGGGGTAAATAGGTGGACGAGAGGAATATCGGCGATCACTCAATACGTGTACAACCCTCATGGCACACGCGTCTAAAGCTGTGGGACAGATCTCGGGGCATTCGGTCGAGCAAGGTCACTTAGTTGTGTACATAGTGAGTGAGCACGAGGTCGACGACCAACTAATCTCCGTGTGTCCGACCCCTCAAAGTAGGGCGGCTTGAACCATCACCGTACCTTTTGTCTAGGTGACTACAAGTCGAGCTCCCCGGCGTCTTAGTCCTATACACGGAAAGAGCCCCGAGCTCATTCGCCCGGCACTTGGACTCGAAAAACGACCGGTCCCAACCCTAGCCTCGCCTTGGGTAGGGGACGGCGCCTATCCCAAGGGACGCCGTCGAGCCGTCACATTCATTTGAACCGGCAAAAGAATGAGCCCCGAGCAGCTCAAGCTCAGCCGGTGGTCTCCTCTTCTCATGTACCCTAAGCTTTCAAGCTGGGACCGCATTGCTTAGCGCTCACCGTAAGCGTGTTTGCATGAGAAAGGGCCGACACGGCCGGTGATTCTTGTCGGGAGGATTGTTGACCTCCCGAGCGGTCGAGGGGTTGGGAAATAGGCGTCCTGCAAAAAGATCAGGGGATAATCAAAATTGTGCTATTGAAAGGAGTTTAGGACCGGGTACTTAGCTGTTCAAGCGTAGAATTGGTGCAGGTGCTCGATGTTCCACAAGTTCAACACTTTCTGTCCATCTTCACGAACCAGCCTGTAGGAGCCCGGACGTGTGACGGCCGAGACGATGAAGGGGCCTTCCCAAGAGGCTGACAACTTGTTCATGCTGGCCGAGGACGCACTCTGGAGCACGAGGTCGCCGACCTTGAAGGACCTCCCACCAACGTTCCTATCATGGTATCGGTGGAGGGCCTACTAGTATCGGTCCATCGGATCGCTGCGGCCATCCGTGCTTCCTCGAGGTTGTCAATATACTTGGCCCGCGTCTGTTCGGCCCTTGCCTTCGTCGTAGAGGCAAATCCTCGGGGATTCATGGAGAATGTCGACCGAGGCTCGGCTCGGCTAATTTTGTAGCCACCAGAAAGAATGGGTTCCATCCCATGGCTTGGCTCGGCTAATTGCATAACCCCCGAGCACGATGGGAGCTCACGCAACCGCGACCACCGTACTACTGGGAGTGGGTCAAAGATTCGAGTCTTCAAACCTCGCAGAATCATGCCATTGGCACGTTGACATTGCCCATTCGCCCGAGGGTGCGCCACCGAGGCATATTTGACCTTGATTCACCTGTCCTAACAGAACTCCCAAAGTCGTTCCAACTGCGTGCCAAGGTCGTGATGATCTCCCTGGGGCCGAACAGCAGTAAGTTATTCCCCCAATGAATTCAGCCACTTTCTTTGCGGTGCAGGTCTTCAAGGGCATCACCTCGATCCATTTCGTGAATTTTTTGATTGCGACAAAAAGATGGTCATAGCCCTATCGTGCCTTCGAAAATGGCTGACCATGTCAAGCCCCCAACATGCAAACAGCCATGACGGCGAGATCTTTTGGAGAGCCTGAGTTGGAAGATGGTGTTGCTCTGCGAAGAATTGCCATCCCAGGCAGTGTCGCACTAGCTCCTTGGCATCCTCATTGGCGCGGCCAATAAAAACCCCAACGGAAAGCCTTGCCGACCAGCGTCTAGCACGCGCGTGGTTGCCACGATACTCCGAATGAATTTCATCGAGGATCTGGACCCCCACGGTCCCGGAGGACACACAGCAGAGTACTCGGGTCAAGGCCACGCGTTTGTACAACTCGAAGCCGACCACAACGTACGCTTGTTGCGTCGGGCGCGCTCGGCCATGGCCTTGTCGGGCGGCAGCGCTGGTGGTGATGTACTCAATGAGCTCTCGACGCCAGTCGTCCGAGGCGCCGAAGATGGCTAGCACTGAGCCAGCCGACGGAGGAGGAGTCGGCTCACTCAACTCCAAGTTGATCGACGGCTTGTGCAGCTTGTGAACAAAAATCCCTTGCAGAACAACCGCGCAAGACGACCCAAACTTTGCCAGTTGGTTGGCTGCCGAATTGGCATCACAGAGGACGTGGTGGAACTCGAGGCCGCTAAACTTGCCGTCCAGCTTCCAAACCTCGGCACAATAAGCGTCCATTCTCTCACTCGAACAGGCCCAGTCATTGTTGACCTCGCTGATCACCAGCTTCGAATCACCATATACCATGAGGCGCTCGACGCTGATGGACTTGGCGATTTGGAGACCATGGAGTAAAGCCTCGCATTCGACTATGTTATTTGATGCCTTAAAGAGCAATTGAAGGACGTACTTGATATTCTCATCCTTTGGGAGACCAAAAGTATGCCGGCTCCAGCGCCGCCGATCTTGAGGAGCCGTCGAAATACATGGTCCAGGTCGGCCGAATCTCGAGGTCGGCGGGAGCTAGATTTCCGTCGGCGAGGACTTGGGATTTGATGGCGTTGCGTGGCTTGTAGTCGATGGAGAATTCGTCCATCTCTAGGGCCCACTTGACTATCCGATTGGTGGCCTCGCGGTTTCGTATGATATCCCCTAGGGGAAACCACTCACTACCACCAACTTGTGAGCTTGGAAGTAATGCCTTAGTTTTTGGGTGGAGATAAGGATGACATACGGTAGCTTACGTACCTAGGGTACCGCATCTTTGGGGTCCAAGGATATCGGACACGTAATAGACCGGCCTTTGGACCGGATAGGCACGGCCTTCCTCCGGGCGCTCGACAACCACACCGTGCGACGATAGATGTGGTTGCGGCGATGTAGAAAAGCATTTGTTCCTCGGGGTTTGGCGCGGTGAGTATCGGTGGTGTGGTCAGGAGGCGTTTGAGGTCGGCGAAGGCCTCGTCAGCTTCGTCCCTCCCGACCAGCTTGAAGAAGGGTGCTCTACGCTCGGTGAGACGGGAGATGAACATCCCGAGCGATGTCATGCTACCTGTGAGCCTCTGCACGTCCTTGACGCAGGAGGGCTTTCCCATGCTCAAGATCGCTGAGATCTTCTCGGAGTTGGCTTTGATCCCGCGGCTAGAGATGACGACACCGAGGAGCTTCCCAGGACGATACACCAAAGACGCATTTCTCAGATTAAGCTTCCAACGGTAGGTGCGGAGATTCGCGAAGGTCTCGGCTATGTCGGCCAAGAGGTCGTCAGGGTTCCGCGTCTTAATCACTATGTCTTCGACGTAGGCTTCACGTTACGGCCAATTTGGCTTGCTAGGCAATGCTCAATGGCTCGTTGGTAGGTTGACCTAGCATTGTTTAGGCCAAAGGCCATCTTGGTGTAACAGAAGGCCCCGAACGGCGTGATAAAAGACGTCTTCTCCTAGTCGGACGCTTTGAGGCTTATTTGGTGATAGCTCGAGTAGCAGTCAGGGAAACACGGAGGGAACAACCTACGGTGGAGTTGACGACTTGGTCGATGCGAGGAAGAGTAAATGGGTCCTTAGGACAATGCTTGTTTAGATCGGTATAATCAACGCACATTCTCCATTTCCCATTTTTCTTCTTTACAAGAACCGAGTTGGCTAACCACTCCGGATGATACACTTCTTTGATGAAGCCCGCATCTAGAAGCCTGGTCAACTCCTTCCTGATCTTGTCTCTTTGCTCCGGGTGAACCACCGCAGCTTCTTTCCGGCGGCTTGGCGTCGGGGGAACATGGAGCTCATGCTTGACCAACTCCCTGGTACTCCCGGCATGTCCGCGGTTTCCAAGCGAACATGCCAATGTTCACTGGGAAGTTGACGAGCGCTTTCCTATTTCTCCCCGGGCCGGTGCCTATCAGCGTTGTCTTGGAGGGGTCCATGTCGAAGAGGGTGACGACCTTGTATTCGACATGGCTGACGATGGGTCTTCACGTTGGTGGCGCCGAGCTCGAAGCTTCCTCAACCATCAGCGCCTTCCCCTTGGAGTCGAATCCCCCCATGCGGGCCGAGGGTCGGCAACTTCGCCCAAGGTGAGGCTCTTGGCTTCACAAGCGTAGGAGGTGGCGACGTTGCCTCGCACGGAGAGCTCCCCTATGGGCCCCGGGACCTTGGGGACCAGATACGTGTAGTGGAGGACCGCCATGAATTTGGCAAGAGCCGGGGCCGAGTATCGCATGGCGGGTGGTCTCGAAGCCGCCACGTAGAACCTGATGAACTCAATGCGGTAGTTCTCCCGCGTCCCGAATGTCACAGGGAGTGAGATCATGCCGAGCAGCAAGCTCGCTCTGCCGGGGACAATACCATAAAACGACGAGTCCGTGGGCTCAAGGGTGGAGAGGGAGACCCGAGCTCACGCAGGTTCCTCGGAAGAGGACGTTGATTTTGCTCCCTCCATCGATGAGGACATGCTTGTGGCGCACCTTGAGCCCCACCGGTGAGGAACTCGATGGGTTGGTCCGACGCGTGGAGCCGTAAGACGTGGACGGTGTCTACGCCGAGGTCGCTATGACCACGGAGAAAATATTCAATGAGGTAGACATTTGAAGCACCTTTCGTAATTAAACCTATCATACACAGTATTTTGATTAGGAGGGGCTGAGGCCCAAGACATTGTTAGTGATATGCCCTAGAGGCAACATGGAGATGTTGGATATCACGTCAATGTTTATGTATAAATGAATAAAGTGTTATTCAGTTCCATGAAATAGACATCTTGTATTGATCAATAAGTACGTGACTTATTTATGAGACTCTTTATATATGAATCTATTTCTAAACGATCCTCGATCATATATCATATTGTTGGAACAAATATGATTCTAAGATCGGCATGTTTATTGATTGATGATCATGTCTCATAGATCATGGGTATGGAGATACCAAATCAATAAACATGGACATATGTGTTGGAGAACACATTGTTGGATAGACCCACCATGAGACACTACAGGAATTAATGTGCCATTAGTTGGTCTCAGGTAGTGTTGGTACAAAGTCCTTAGACCTGAGATCACCATGGATTCCAACATGTGTAGTAGCCTACTTTGGGACTACCAAACGCTATTCCGTAATGGGGTAGTTATAAAGGTAGTTTTCGGGTTTGCTATGAAACATGGAGTGGGATGTGAGTGATCAAGATGGAATTTGCCCCTCCTTTGGAGAGATATCTCTCGGGCCCCTCGAGGTAATGGATTATGGAAATGCATGGCCATGCTAAGTTGATTGAGGAGTCAATCAACGGACGTATAATCCAATACGGTTCGAGTGAATGGTTAAGCTATTGAAGGGATGGCACACATCTTGCCTATAGCTTAAGCGGTATCGTGAGGCAAAGGGATTTGTGTACACATTACAGGTTCGAGCCGATATTATATTCTTGTATACTATGGTGTCAATATGTGCTGCTAGGCGCCGTTGTTGTGCCCGGCTGAGTTGGACTCGAGCCGACGGTCGGCTAAGTTAGACTATAGCCGAAACCGAGTATACCTGAACCTACGGGTCGCACGCTTAAGGGGATAGAATAGATATTCGAGTTGGACTCGGATACGGCTCGATCGGATAGGGATCCGATCGGATAGAGTCCTATGGGCTTACGACGTATGGGCGGCCAACTCTATGAGATACGGATGAGATCCGGTTCAAAATAGAGTCCTAATCGGCCACTAGTCCCAGTCGGCCAACTCTATATAAAGGAGGGAGGGGCGAGAGCTGCTACACGTCAATTGCATCGCGTGCAACGAAGTCGCCGAGATCAATCTCCACGGACACCCTCCCCACTTTCGAGCCAAACCCTAGCCTTGCATCGCGTGCTAGCACACGGGTGTTCGGCGTTACTGTCCCCGGGCGTGTGGATACCGGCTAGAGGCGCTGCTACGTTGCACGCTTTGTTGATCGGCTTCGGATCGGCTGCAATCGGAGCGATCGGTGCGTGGCGAAATGGCTGTCCCCCAGGAATCGGCGTCGGCTTGCGGGAATCGGCTACGATTCAGATCGGATAGCCACGATTGGCTATTTCCGCTGCACTCTCCAATCGGTAACGATCTATCGGCCCTTACTTGCAAGTGTTCCTGGTTTGCGCGGATAAAAGTTTTTGTTTTCGGCTAGCGTAGCCTCCGCGTAACCCTTCAGACATTGCTTGTTGTTGTAATTTAATTCGTGCCTTTAGGCAAAATGAGGGAGAGCATGCAATTTAGAAAACACCGCGAAACAAACTTAAGTTCACCTGTTCACACCGTTCCCGACCACCTTGCCTTGGACCACGATAATTGCCCGGAACGTCCAGGAGGATTCTTTGACCAGACGCCGACAGGTTCCGAATCGAGCCTCGGCACAGTTGTCGTTCACTTAGCGTCACGGGTGAACTAGGAGGCCTCAGAAGACCGAGCTCTCCCGAGTAATTCGACATTGCATTCGACCATCGTGTATTGGGTCCCGACCACAACCAGCCCCGGGAGGGGAATCCCATGCTCTAACCGGAGGGCGAGGGGTCGGACCACTACACCGGGCATGGACGCGTCAACTTAGTAATTGGGTGAACCGCCGATAAACTTTCTTTCTGGGAACCCGGACCATAAGGGGTTGGGGCTGCGAAGCTGAGAGCTGGTCATGCGTATAGCGTGGATGTTATCGGACTGTTCGAATATTACTTGATTGGTTGGGAGAAAGCGTCAAGCCCCCGAGCAGCTATCGTGTACTCAACAGACCACTTACCAGGGAACCCCGACCATCGGGGGTCGGGGCCGCATAGCTCAGAGCTGGCCATAAGCAAAGCATGGAAGTCATTGAGTAGTTGTAGGATGCTCGGCAATAGGGCGGAAAGAAACAATCGACAAAAGAAAAGGTATTGAAGCTGCTTCATAAAAGGAGATGAGTTCAGAATACGTATCTGTTTGAGGATCGAATCCACAAGAGCGATGCCGCGTGCCCACATGCTCTGGAGCCCCAAGAAACTTGGTGAAGGAGAGCGAGGAGGCGAAACCACCGACATGACACATCAAGCTCGCGACGACCAAAAATCGTCGTAACAAGCAAGAGCGAAGAAGAAGCGATTCTCCATCAAATCGCCAGAAGCAAAGAAGAGTTGCATGACCAACTATCGACGGGTTGGTCGGTAGTCCTCCGAGGGAGGTGCCCAAGGAGATGAGTGAGTGGTAGGGAATGCGCCTCCTCTCAGGATTAGGTGGTCAACTCGAGTCACTTAGACGAGCCAAAGATCAAGAAACACGAAGTTTATACTAGTTCAGCCCTTCCGAAGGATAATAGGCCTACGTCTAGTGTGTGGTGTTCTTTGATGGGGTGGATGATGAACAAGGTTTACAAGTGTGAGTTCTTGGGGCTTAGAACAAGCTGGCCAAGAACAAGCAAAGAGCTGAGAATGAAAAGAACTCGGATGCTTGGGATCCTCCCTCGCTCCTCCTCCCCGCCTCTCCTTTATAGCTCAAGGGGGCGAAAGCACAAGGGACTTGGGGGCCAAGAAAGCTAGGACTAAAGATCTAAATAGGTGAGTACAAACAACATCTAAAAAAGGTACATGGAGATGTCTTCTGTGCTCTACGCGCCGTGGGTGTCTTGTGCCATATCCTTCCTTGGGGCCCCTCCTCCGCAGATCCCACCGCACTATGCTATCGGGTGATGTCATTCCTTGCCGGCTAGTCCCCTCCTCGTCTCCTTGCAAGCCAAGTTTCTTCCCGAGGAGGCCGGAAGTCGGGTCGAGGAGTCAAGGTCAAGAAAGGAGTGTCAAGGTCGAATCGGGGGAGGTCGGGCGACCGACCCTAGGGAGGTCAAGCTCCCGACCTTGTCCAAAGACTTCGCGTCCGACTCTAGCTTGACTTCAACTCGGTTCGAGTGCTACCCCGAGGTGACACCCCACATCGGGCGACAAACACTTTGCCTTGTTCCCGATTATAAAAATAATATCCTTTTGTTTCCTTAGGATACCCCACAAAGAAACATTTGTTAGATTTGGGTGTAAGCTTGTCGGATTGTAAACGTTTTACATAAGCCTCACATCCCCAAATTTTGACAAAAGACAAACTAGGACACTGCGCTATCCATATCTCATATGGTGTCTTTTTCACTGATTTAGATGGGACTCTATTTAGTGTGAACGCAACTGTTTCAAGAGCATATCCCCAGAAAGACAATGGAAAATCACATTGTCTCTATTTAGTGTGAACGTACCATGTCTAACATGGTACGATTTCTTCATTCGGACACCCCATTCCATTGAAGAGTTCTGGCGGGGAGTCAACCGCGAAACGATTCCACAATCTTGTAGATGATTACCAAATTCTAGGCTTAAGTTTTCACCACCATGATCTGATCGTAGAAACTTAATTATTTTACCTAAATGATTCCATACTCTATTATGGAATTCTTTGAACTTTTCAAAGGATTCAGACTTATGCCTCATTAAGTAGATATATCCATATCTACTAAAGTCGTCGGTAAAAGTAATGAAGTACTGAAACCCACCTTTGGCTGTTGAACTCATTGGTCCACATACATCAGTATGTACGAGTGCCAGTAAGTCATTTGCTCTCTTACTTTGACCCGTGAAAGGTGCCCTTGTCATCTTGCCAAGTAAACAAGACTCGCATGTCTCAAATGATTCAAAATCAAATGAATAAAAAAGACCATCTTTATGGAGCTTCTCCATGCGCTTTTCATTTATATGGCCCAGGCGACAATGGCAAATAAACGTGTGGTTTAAATCATTTGGGCGTAGCCTTTTTGAATCAATGTTATAGATGGGAGACGCTTCAAGATCCAAAACGTATAATCCTTTCACCAATGGAGCATGAAAATAAAACATATCTTTAAGATAAATTGAAAAACCATTGTCCACAAATCTAAAATCATATCCTTTCGCTTGCAAACATGAAGCGGAAATAACGTTTTGACATAGAGTTGGAACCAATGACCGATTACTCAGGAATTTTCTTTGGCCACACCAACCCCCATTAGCCTCTGGGCTATGGCATATCGGTTGTTAGCCTCGGAAGCCGTGACTTCCAAGCTATGGCCATGTCCGACCATTGTCTCCCTCTCGGGCTATGATACAACCGACCGCCATCTACCTCGAGCTATGACAACTTGGCCATCGCCTCCGAGCCGATCGCCTCGGGCCGGTCCCCGTCGGCCTCCGGCTATGGAACCTTGACCATCGGCCTTCGAGCAATGGCCACTTGTCGACCGCCATTTGCCCCCGAGCGAGAGACTCTCCTTATCTCATCATACGCCACCAAATTGAAGACGATGCCTTAAAGGTATCTCGAGGATGATGTTTTTTGACTTGACCTTCGGGAGGGGGATAGATGCCCGACCTCTTCCTGGGGTCGGGAGCCCCAACCACCTGATTGTCCTGACTTAGCGACCTGTCCCGACTATGGCTCATCAGCCCAACCTCTAATCTCTTCGGGTCAGGAGGCTTGCATCGTAAGGATCATGGAAAAGATAAGGAGGGGACAACCTGACAGCATATGATGTCACCCGACAGGACTGCACAGAAGGTACCTGTGAAGGCCGGATCCCAAGGCACGATGAAGCGCAAGATACCCACAAAGAGCAGGACCCGGGGGATCTCTATGTACTTTTCAGATGTTGTTTGTACTTGCTTTTTAGCTTTTAGTCTAAGCTTTCTTGGCCCCCAAGTTCGCTTGTAATCGCCCTTGATCTATAAAAGGGAGGGCAGGGACCGTGGGGAGGGGATCGATTCTTTGGGAGCTAATCTTTAGAACCCCAAGAACTCTCCTTCATTGTAATATGTTTCATACACCACCCCAACAAAGTACACTTGATGTAAGCTTGTTATCCTCCGGAGGGTCGAACTGTCATGTGGGGCCATCGACCCTTACCGCCGCAACAAAGGAAAGGAATCACCATTGCCGGCTAGAGTGGCTAGGCGTCATTTTTGGATGAATTAGAATAAGGAATGCTTAAATTAGGAATTACGTTTCCATGTTTAGCGGGCCAAAGAGCCTATAAGAAGATTGTATCGAGGGAACACTAGAATTAAGCAATATCAATACAATTTCCTAATCTCTCCTTTCATCCAAATCTTTCCTTTTCACCATTGGCAAGTACGGCGATCGGCCGCCACCCTGGGAACTCCGGCTACGAACTACGCAGCGGGGACCTCTGTCTTGGGCGCCAACGCCCTTGACAACTTGGTATCGGTTTCCGGGCGACCCCGCTCCACTTCCCATCCACCATGCCCCCACCTCGCGCCACCCTCGCCAACCCAATCGGTCTCGCCATGGGCGAACCAACGCTAGCCGATCCGGCCATGCTCATCAACAACCTCACGGCCACCGTCGCCACCCTCCAGCCAAGGTCGACGCCATTCCGCAGGACCGTACGCCCGCCTCGTCCTCGCCGCACACCGGCGAGCACCACAACGACCAGCCACCACGATTCTAGAAACTGGATTTCCTCAAATATGACGGTAAGGTGGATCCACTCGCCTTCCTCAACCAATGTGAATCCTATTTTCACCAACAGCGCATCGCCGAGGAGGAAAAGGTGTGGATGGCCTCCTACAACCTACAGGACGCCGCCCAACTCTGGTTCATCCAGCTCCAACGCGAGGTGGGCCACCCGCCGTGGCGCCGCTTCACCGAACTTCTCCACCTCCGCTTCGGGCCACCGCTCCGGTCCAATCCTCTTGGGGAACTCATGGCTTGCAAGCGCACCAGGACCGTCGTCGATTTTCAAGACCCGATTCGAGTTTCTCCCGCTGCGCGTCGGCCCTCTCAGAGACACAAAAGGTGCGAGATCTTCACGGCGGGCCTCCGCCGCCCCTCGGCCTCGACGTCGAGATCCACAACCCACAATCCCTCGCCGTCGCCATGAGCCTCCATCGCAAGCTGGAGCTCGGCGATCAATATCGAGTCGCCCCCTCCTCCGCCTCCTTGCCACCAACAAAAGGGCCTCTTGTCGCCGCCGCCGCCGCGCTTGGCATTGCCGGCCCCTCCCTTGCCAACCGCCCTGGTGTTGGTGGACGGCCGTCCGGTCCGACGGCTCTCCGAGCCTGAGCTAGAGGAACGCCGCCGCCTCAGACTCTGCTTCAACTGTAACGAGAAGTTCGGGCAAGGCTACAATCGCGTCGCAAGACAACGATGGCCATGGCTCCAACGGGGACACATATGACTCCAACGAACCGCACATCTCCGTTCACGCCATCACCTGTGTCCGGACCTGTGAGACGATGCAAGTGCGCATTCGGATCGGCGGCGCCTCCCTGCTAGCGCTCCTCGACTCGGGGTCCATGCACAACTTCATCGCCCAGGAGGCCGCCGCTCGCACCTCGCTCTAGCTTCTTCCCCATGGCAAGACACAGGTCATGGTGGCAAACGGCGAGCGTGTGCCGTGCCCCGTATTTATCGTGGCGCCCCGTTCTGCATCGGCACCGAACACTTCCAGGCTGATTTTTTTGCCCTCCCTCTCGCCGGTTACGACATCATGCTCGGCACACAATGGCTCGCCTCTCTCAGGCCGATTCTGTGGGACTTCACCTCCCTCACCATGGCATTCTGGCACCGGGATCACAAGGTATGTTGGTAGGGCATTGCAGGACCTCCTGGCCCATCCCTCAAGCTACTGGCCGACGACAATCTCATGCTCTCTGTCCTGGACGAGTTTGCCTCCATCTTCGCCGAGCCTAAGGGCATGCCACCTCCGCGCTCTCGTGATCATGCCATTACACTCACGCCAGGATCCCCGCCCGTGGCGGTCCGGCCGTACCGCTACCCGGTGGCGCACAAGGACAAGCTCGAACGCTAGTGTGGCGAGATGCTGGCGCAAGGCATCATCAGGCGAGCTCGCCGGCGTTCTCCTCCCCGTGCTTGCTCGTCAAGAAGCCGGATGGGTCTTAGCGTTTCGCATCGACTACCACGCCATGAACGCTATCACCATCAAAGACGCCTACCCGATCCCGGTGGTGGACGAACTACTGGACGAACTCCACGGCACCCGCTTCTACACCAAGCCTGGACCTATGTTCAGGCTATCAGCAAGTCCGGATGCGCCCTGAGGATGTTGCCAAGACCATGTTCCGCACCCATGATGGCCTCTACGAGTTCCTCATCATGCCCTTCGGACTGTGCAACGCCCCGGCCACCTTCCAAGCACTCATGAACGATGTCCTACGGCTTTCTTCGATGCTTCATGCTCGTATTCTTCGACGACGTCCTAATCTACAGCCACTCCTGGACAGAACATCTGCAGCTGAAGGGTTACGCGGAGGCTACGCTAGCCGAAAACAAAGAACTTTTCTACGCGCAAACCAGGAACACTGGCAAGTAAGGGCCGATAGATCGTTACCGATTGGAGTATGCAGCGGAAATAGCCAATCAGGACTATCCGATCTGGAACTGTGCTGGCCCATGACAGCCGATTCCCGCAAGCCAACAACCGATTCCTGGAGACAGCCGATTCACCAATCAGCCGATTCGCTGATGTCGCAGCCGATCCAATTGCAGCCCGATTCGTAGCCGATTAATAGCGCGCAACGTAGCAGCACCTCTACCGGTATCCACACGTTCGGGGACGAACACCGAACACCCGTGTGCTAGCACGCGATGGAAGGCTAGGGTTTGGCTCGAAGTGGGAGGGTTTCCGTGGAGATTGATCTCGGCGCAATGCAATTCAGCCGATGTGTCGCAGCTCTCCACCCCTCGCCCCTTTATACGAGTTGGCCTCACGGGACTAGTGGCCGATCGGACTCTATTTTGAATCGGATCTCATCCGAGTCTCATAGAGTTGGCCGCCCATACGTCATAAGCCCATAGGACTCTATCCGATCGAGCCATATCCGAGTCCAACTCGAATGCACCGTTCTTATCCCCTTAAGCGTGTGACACCGTAGGTTCAGGTATACTCGGTTTTCGGCTATAGTCTAACTTAGCCGATCGTCGGCTTGAGTCCAACTCAACCGACCTATCGCAGCGAGCCTAGCACACATATTGACACCATAGTATATAAGAATATAATATCGGCTCAACCCGTAATGTGTACACAAATCCCTTTGCCTCACGATACCAATTAAGCTATAGGCAAGATGTGTGCCATCCCTTCAATAGCTTAACCATTCACTCGAACTCAGTATTGGATTATCTGTCTTTGATTAACTTGTCTATTTCATGGAACCGAATAACACTTTATTCATTTATACATAAACATTGACAATGATATCCAACCTCTCCATGTTGCCTCTAGGGCATATCACTAACAATCTCCCACTTGCACTAGAGTCAATCATGTAAGTATCTAATACCCATTCCTCTTGTGTGCGCCTCATGTTTCGGCAGAGGAGAGGTTTTGTCGCGGATCGGCTATGTTGAGATCCGTGTACACTTTGCATATCTTGACATCACCTCTGTCCACTATCTCGCGGATGAGATGATATCGCCGAAGTATGTGTTTGACTTCCGATGTGACCTCGGCTCCTTGGCTTGCGCAATGGCTCCACTATTATCACAATAGAGAGACATTGGACCGGTTGCACCGGTCATCACACCTAGCTCGAAACAAATTTCTTTATCCAAGCAGCTTCCGTTGCAGGCTTCCGAAGAAATATACTCGGCCTCCGTTGTAGAATCAGCAACGTATCCTGCTTGGAATCTCCTCCAGTGGATGCCTCCGTTTAGGCGAACACGAACCCGATTGCGATCTATAATCATCCTTGTCTGTTTGGAAGCTAGCATCGGTGTAACCACTTACAACGAGCTCTTCTTCACCTCCATAGACTAGGAACATATCCTTAGTTCTTCTCAAGTACTTAAGGATATTCTTTACATCCAGTGACCTTCACTCGATCGGCGACTGTATCTGCTCGTAGCACTCAAAGCGTACGAGACATCCGGGCGTGTACAACGCATGGCATACATGATGGATCCAATTGCCGAAGCATATGGAACCATACCCATCTTATTCCGCTCATCATGTGTCCGAGGACACCGATTCTTGCTAAGATTAATGCCATGTGACATGGGCAAGAAACCTTTCTTGGAATCATGCATGTTGAACCTTTTCAACACCTTGTCAATGTATGTACTTTGGCTTAATCCAATTAGCCTCTTGGATCTATCTCTATAGATCCGAATGCTAATATGTATGCTGCCTCCCTAAGTCTTTCATGGAAAAACTATTTTTCAATGAAGACTTGACGGATTCTAGCATAGGGATATCATTTCCAATCGTAATATGTCATCCACATATAAGATTAGAAATACAATTGCGCTCCCACTCGACCTTTTGTAAACACAGGCCTCCTCTTCATTTTTGATGAAACCAAACCCTTTGATTACTTCATCAAAACGAATATTCCAACTCCGAGATGCTTGCTTCAATCCATAAATGGATTTCGTAGCTTGCATATCTTTCCAGCGATTCTGGATCGACAAAACCCTAAGGTTGTATCATGTATACATCCTCGCTTAGGTTTCCATTTAGGAAAGTCGTTTTGACATCCATCGCCATATCTCATAATCGAAATATGCAGCAATCGCTAGGATAATCCGAATAGATTTAAGCATTGCCACGGGCGAGAAGGTTTCATCATAATCAACTCCTTGAATCTGTTTAAAACCTTTCGCCACCAATCACGCCTTATAGATGTGAACATTTCCATCCATATCGGCCTTTTTCTTAAAAACCCATTTACACTCAATGGTTTTGACACCATCAGGTGGATCAACCAAGTTCCAAACTTGATTATCATACATGGATTCTATTTCGGATTTCATGGCTCCAAGCCACTTGTTGGAATCGGGTCCCACCATCGCTTCCTCATAGGTCTTAGGCTCATCGTTGTCCAACAACAATATATCACGTTGTTCCGCACTTTGTGTACACTCAGTGCACGACGTGATCTTTCGACCTCCGTGGGGCGGGTGTATCTACAACGGTGGCGCAACACTTTGCTCCTCTGTTGTGGTTACCGTGGTTCTTGAAACATTTTCGGTGTTTCTTGAACTTCTTCAAGATGCACCCTGCTCCCACTAACCCTTCTTGAAAGAAACTCTTTCTCTAAGAAGACACCGTGTCGGGCGACAAACACTTTGCCTTGTTCCCGATTATAAAAGTAATATCCCTTAGTTTCCTTAGGATATCCCACAAAGAAGCACTTGTCGATTTGGGTGTGAGCTTGTCGGATCGTAACGTTTTACATAAGCTTCGCATCCCCAAATTTTGAGAAAAGACAAACTTGGGGTTGCCCTGTCCATATCTCATATGGTGTCTTTTCAACTGACTTAGATGGAACTCTATTTAGTGTGAGCTTTTGTTTCAAGAGCATATCCCGAAAGGATAACGGAAGATCACTTTGGCTCATCATCGACCGCACCATGTCCAACAAGGTGCGATTTCTCCGTTCGGACACCCCATTCCATTGTGGAGTTCTGGCGGACTCAACCGTGGAACAATGCCACAATCTTTCGATGATTACCAAACTCTTGGCTCAAGTATTCCCCTCCACGGTCGATCGTAGAAACTTGATTGTTTTCCCTAAATGATTACTGTACTTCATTGTGGAATTCTTTGAACTTTTCAAAGGATTCGGACTTATGCCTCATTAAGTAGATATAACCATATCTACTAAAGTCATCGGCAAAGGTAATGAAGTGCGATAACCACCTCGGCCGTTGAGCTCATTGGTCCACATACATCGGTATGTATGAGTGCCAATAAGTCACTTGCTCTTTCACTGTGTCCCGTGAAAGGTGCCTTTGTCATGTTACAAAGTAAACAAGACTCTCCATCATGTCTCAAATGATTCAAAATCAAAATAGATGGTGAAGGTTGAATAATCCATCAAGGTTTATGGAGCTTCTTTGGATTCGATGCGATTCGTGATCTCGTGTGTCTATCTAACTATAAGCATATGATCTAGCCTCAAGGACGCCCTTACTCCCTTATATAGTCTTGACAATGCCGGTTTCCTCATAAACGTGGGGTTTATATCATTAGAGAGTTGCCTTTTTCCTATTCTGGATATTGTGTATAGATGGGAGACGCTTCAAGATTCAAAACGTATAATCCATTCACCAATGGAGCATGAAAATAGAACATATCTCTAAGATATATTGAACAACCATTGTCCATTGATCTAAAATCATATCCTTCCGCTTGCAAACATGAAGCGGAAATTAAGTTTTGACATAGTGTTGGAATACAATAACAATTATTTAATTCCAAAACTAATCCACGAAGGTAGATGAAGTGGTCTGTGCCTACGCAATCGTAGCAACGCTTGCTCCATTGCCGACGCACAGGGTTCACCTCGCCCTTCTCAATCCTCTACTTCTTCTCATTCCCCGCAACGATTTGCAAATATGAGCTACTGATCCGGTATCAAATACCCAAGAGTCGAGGTGAAGTAGCAAGATTAATGTCTATAACATTAATACCGAAGCGAAGTCGTACTTTGCTTCTTTTTGAGATCCTCCATGTACTTCTTGCAGTTCCTCTTCCAGTGGCTGTCTCCTTGCAATGGAAGCAAACGGCATCGATGCCGCCGACCCCTTCTTGCCCTTCTTTGCATTAGAGGCACTCGCGATCTCATCGGGAGTTAACTTCCTCTTGGTGCAAAGTTTCTTGACAGTGGTTTGCGCTTAGCCTTCGCATCATCATCACATGATGACCGTTTTTCTGGATACTCTCCTCATGTCTTTAGCATCCCATGCAATTCAGCCAAGGTTCTATCCATATTGTTCATGTGATAGTTTAATATGAATGGCTCGAAGCTCGGAGGGAGCGGCGGGAGAATCACATCGTAGCCAACTCTTGGCTGGGGAAACCTAGTTTTCCGACTTGATATAGCCAATCATCTTTATCACATGCGGACGACGGGATTCCCTCAACAAGCTCGCACGCAAACAAGGACTTTGAGGTGTTGAACCTCTCGGCCCGAGCTTGGTTCTCAAACATACCACGCAGTCCCGAATAATAGTGTGAGCATCGTGCTCTCATATTGCTTAAGCTCGGGGGACATTGTAGCTAGCATGAGACACTTATATCTAGGGCATCATTAGTGTGCTTCTTGTAAGCTCTCCGTGCGATTGCGGTGGCATTATTTGACAAATAATCGGGATAGGGTACTTAAGGACGTACTCCTTACGCTCTTGCTTGAGAACAATTCTCAAGTTGCGATATCAATCCATAAAGTTTGTTCCATTTAATTTTTCCTTTTCGAGAATAGATCGCAAATTAAAGGTACGGGTGTAGTATTAGCCGCCATTTATTCTACAACAGAAAAAGCAAAGTTTAGCACAATGTTTATGCTATGTCTATTGTTAAACAATTTAACATTAGACTCCGTTACGTATTTTACACCTTCCCTCTAGGTTACGTATTGGGTCAAGATCCACATGTTAGTTAATTTTCTAGTGAGCTTTGGCATCACTGCTAGAAAATTAGTAACATCGGTAAGCAACTCCTTGCTAATCACATCTCTATGTGACTCTTGTTGTTGGTGTGGCATCTCCATGCCCCGGCGCCAACCTATGCCCCAAGGCCCAAAACTGTTTTGATAGCCTTGTTAAGTAAACCAAATGCTCCTCGTATATGTCGACATATACCCCCTCGTGTTATGATAGAGAATGGCACTCTGCTTTGCGACCCACCATTGACGAGCATAACGGTGACGGGTGCATCATTTGGAAGGGCATCATTACTACTTAATTTTGCGAGGATGCTATCCTATCAAACAAACATATCACATATATGAAAGTAGGTAGAATAGCATGAAATAGTATGGCCCCCTTCACATGGTGATCTCCATCTTCATCACCGTTCTTTCGAGTGCCGAATGCTTGATTTCTTCAAACTAAGCTACTACTATAGAAGCTCTAATTGAAGATTACATCGACTCGCAGGTCGTGAAAGAATATTACAAGCATTGCACGTATGAAAGAATATTACAGGGATTGCACATATGAAAGAATATTACATGCATCACATGCATCTCATACATACAATAGGGCCATACGATCTCAAAGCATTCTCTCGCAAAAACAAGTTAGGCGTAGAAACGTTTTCTACCTATCGCGAGATTCGGCATCGAGACGACCTATAAGGGGTACGCACACCGTTCCGATACACTATCAAGGAACGCTATCTCGAACCCAACTCAAACCGAGTTATATGGAAATTGCTTCGACGTAATCACATTACGCCGTTCCGATACACTATCAAGGAACGCAATTACCATTAACTCTCCTCAACAGATCCCGTAAAACCGATTGATCTAATCAACCCGTGTGCAAAACTTGTTCCAGATCCAATCTAAAACCCGAACTAAGCAAGATTAGCTCTGATACCACTGAAGGGTTACGCGGAGGCTACGCTAGACCGAAAACCAAAACTTTTCTACCGCGCAAACCAGGAACACTTGCAAGTAAGGGCCGATAGATCGTTACCGATTGGAGTATGCAGCGGAAATAGCCAATCGTGGCTATCCGATGGAACCGTGCTCGCGATTCCCGCAAGCCGACTGATACCAAGGACGCTGATCGCCAATCAGCCGATCGCTCCGATTATAGCCGATCAAGCCGATCAACAGCGTGCAACGTAGCAGCGCCTCTACCGGGTATCCACATGTCCGGGGACAAATGCTGTACACCCGTGTGCTAGCACGCGATGAAAGGCTAGGCTCGAAGGTGAGGAGGGTTTCCGTGGAGTTTGATCTCGACGACTGCTATGGATTCGGTTTAAAGCGATCCAACTGATGTGTCGCAGCTCTCCACCCCCCCCTTTATATAGAGTTGGCCGACCGGGACTAGTGGCCGATCATGACTCTATTTCAAATCGGATCCTATCCGAATCTCATAGAGTTGGCCGCCCACACGTCGTAAGCCCATAGGACTCTATCCGATCGGATCCCTATCCGATGGAGCCGTATCCGAGTCCAACTCGAATATCTATTCTATCCCCTTAAGCGTGCGACCCAGTAGGTTCAGGTATACTCGGTCTCGGCTATAGTCTAACTTAGCCGATCGTCGTTCGAGTCCAACTCAGCCGACCCGTCAACGACGGCGCCTAGCGGCACATATTGACACCATAGTATACAAGAATAATATCAGCTCAACCTGTAATGTGTACACAAATCCCTTTGCCTCACGATACCGGTTAAGCTATAGGCAAGATGTGTGCCATCCCTTCAATAGCTTAACCTTTCACTCGAACCGTATTGGATTATCGTACGTTGATTGACTCCTCAATCAACTTAGCATGGCCATGCATTTCCATAATCCAGTACCTCGAGGGCCCAAAGATATCTCTCCAAAGGAGGGACAAATTCCATCTTGATCACTCACATCCCACTCCATGTTTCATAGCAAACCCGAAAACTACCTTTATAACTACCCAGATTACGGAATAGCGTTTGGTAGTCCCAAAGTAGGCTACTACACATGTTGGAATCCATGGTGATCTCAGGTCTAAGGACTTTGTACCAACACTACCCGAGACCAACTAATGGCACATTAATTCTGTAGTGTCTCATGGTGGGTCTATCCAACAATGTGTTCTCCAACACATGTGTCCATGTTTATTGATTTGGTATCTCCATACCCATGATCTATGAGACATGATCATCAATCAATAAACATGCCGATCTTAGAATCATATTTGTTCCAATAATATGATATATGATCGGGATCATTTAGAAATAGATTTATACATATCGAGTCTCATAAATAAGTCACGTACTTATTGATCAATACAAGATGTCTATTTCATGGAACTGAATAACACTTTATTCATAAATACATAAACATTGACGTGATATCCAACATCTCCATGTTGCCTCTAGTGCATATCACTAACAATCTCTATGTGACTCTTCTTGTTGGTGTGGCATCTCCATGCCCCGGCGCCAACCTATTCCCCAAGGCCCAAAACTATTTTGATAGCCTTGTTAAGTAAACCAAATGCTCCTGCTGTATTTGTCCGACATATACCCCCTCATGTTATGATAGAGAATGGCACTCTGCTTTGGCGGACCCACCATTGACGAGCATAACGGTGACGGTGCAACATTTGGAAGGGCATCATTACTACTTAATTTTGAGAGGGATGCTATCCTATCAAACAAACATATCACATATATGAAAGCAGGTAGAATAGCATATAATGAAATAGTATGGCCCCCTTCACATGGTGATCTCCATCTCCATGCCGGCGCTGAGGATCTCCATCTTTGGCACCATCTTTCAATGTGCATGATGCTTGTTTTTCTTCAAACTAAGCTACTACTATAGAAGCTATAATTGAATATTACTTCGACTCATAGGTCGTGAAAGAATATTACAAGCATTGCACGTAAGAAAGAATATTACAGGGATTGCACATATGAAAGAATATTACACGCATCACATGCATCTCATACATACAATAGGTCCATACCATCTCAAAGCATTCTCTGCAAAAACAAGTTAGAGCAAACCAAGAACACTTGCAAGTAAGGGCCGATAGATCGTTACCGATTGGAGTATGCAGCGGAAATAGCCAATCAGGACTATTCGATCTGGAACTATGCTGGCCGATGAGAGCTAATTCCCGCAAGCCGACAACGATTCCTGGGGACAGCCGATTCACCAATCAGCCGATTCGTCGATGTCGCAGCCGATCCGATTGCAGCCGATTCGTAGCCGATCAATAGTGCGCAATGTAGCAGCACCTCTACCGGTATCCACACGTCCGGGGACAGAACGCCGCACACCCGTGTGCTAGCACGCGATCCAAGGCTAGGGTTTGGCTCGAAAGTGGGGAGGGTTTCCGTGGAGATTGATCTCGGTGCAATGCAATTCAACGATGTGTCGCAGCTCTCCACCCCTCGCCCCATTATCTAGAGTTGGCCTACTGGGACTAGTGGCCGATCAAGACTCTATTTTGAATCGGATCTCATCCGTGTCTCATAGAGTTGGCCGCCCATACGTCGTAAGCCCATAGGACTCTATCTGATCGGATCCCTATCCGATCGAGCCATATCCGAGTCCAACTCGAATGCATGTTCTTATCCCTTAAGCGTGCGACCACTGTAGGTTCGGGTATACTCGGTTTCGGCTATAGTCTAACTTAGCGATCGTCGGCTCGAGTCCAACTCCCACCCACCACAACGACACCTAACAGCACATATTGACACCATAGTATACAAGAATATAATATCGGCTCGAACCTGTAATGTGTACACAAATCCCTTTGCCTCACGATACCAATTAAGCTATAGGCAAGATGTGTGCCATCACTTCAATAGCTTAACCATTCACTTGAACCGTATTGGATTATCCGTGCATTTGATTGACTCCTCAATCAACTTAGCATGGCCATGCATTTCCATAATGCTTTACCTCGAGGGCCCAGAGATATCTCTCCAAAGGAGGGGCAAATTCCATCTTGATCACTCACATCCCACTCCATGTTTCATAGCAAACCCGAAAACTACCTTTATAACTACCCTTCGGAATAGCGTTTGGTAGTCCCAAAGTAGGCTACTACACATGTTGGAATCCATGATGATCTCTTGTCTAAGGACTTTGTATCAACACTACCGAGACCAACTAATGGCACATTAATTCCTATAGTGTCTCATGGTGGGTCTATCCAACAATGTGTTCTCTAACACATGTGTCCATGTTTATTGATTTGGTATCTCCATACCCATGATCTATGAGACATGATCATCAATCAATAAACATGCCGACCTTAGAATCATATTAGTTCCAATAATATGATATATGATCAGGGATCATTTAGAAATAGATTCATATTATAGAGTCTCATAAACAAGTCACGTACTTATTGATCAATACAAGATGTCTATTTTATGGAACTGAATAACACTTTATTCATAAATACATACACATTGACCATGATATCCAACATCTCCATGTTGCCTCTAGGGCATATCACTAACAGCAACATGTCCACGTGGTCTTCACCATCCTGCGGCAGCACCAACTCTACGTCAAGCGTTCCAAATGCGAGTTCGGCGTCGACTCCATCTCGTACCTGGGCCACATCCTCTCTGCCGACGGCGTCGCTACATGGATCCCGCCAAGGTTCGTGCCATCATGGAGTGGCCTGCGCCCCGATCCGCACGGGCGGTTCGTGGTTTCCTCGGGCTCGCCGGCTACTACCGCAAGTTCGTCAAGGATTTTGGCACCATCGCCGCACCGCTCATGGCCCTCCCCTCCGCGCGGCTCTCCTAGGACTGCGGAATGCCGCACGAGCCTTCGACGCTCAAGTCTGTCGTCACCTCTGCGCCCGTCCTCGCTCTACCTGATTTTTCGCAGGTCTTCACCGTTGAGTGCGATGCCTCCACCTACGGCTTTGGCGCGGTCCTCCTTCAAGGCCGGCACCCTGTGGCTTTTTTCAGCAGGCCCGTGGTGCCTCGCCACCGCTCTTTGGCGGCTTACGAATGGGAGTTGATCGGCCTGATCGTCATCGTCCGACACTGGTGCCCGTATCTTTGGGGCCGCCGCTTTGTGGTCAAGACGGACCACTTCAGCTTGAAGTTCTTGCTGGATCAACGACTTGCGACGATCCCCCAACACCATTGGATTGGTAAACTACTTGGCTTCGACTTCACCGTGGAGTACAAGGCCGGGAAGACCAACACGGTGGCTGATGCGTTGTCTAGACGTGACACGGAAGACATGGCCGCCCTTGCCATCTCTGGGCCTCACTTCGACTTCATTGATCGGCTTCGGCAAGCCCAGGAAACAGACCCAGCACTCGTCACGCTCTGGGACGCCATCACCACGGGCCAACAGGCCGCCCCGTGGTCCCTTGCCGATGGCCTGGTGGCGTTCGGTAGCCGTCTCTACTTGTCGCCATCATCCCCGCTTCTCCATGAGGTGATCACAGCCATCCACGAAGATGGCCACGAAGGTGTCCAGCGCACATTACACTGTCTACATCGCGACTTCCACTCGCCAAACCTCCGCAAAATCGTCCAAGACGTCGTCCGTGCCTGCGCCACTTGCCAGCGCTACAAGTCGGAACATCTACACCCCGCAGGCCTCCTCCTACCGCTGCCCGTGCCCACAGCGGTTTGGGACGATGTCGGCCTCGACTTCATCGAAGCACTGCCTCGCGTCGGCGGGAAATGGGTAATCCTCACGGTGGTCGATCGCTTCAGCAAGTATCGCCACTTCATCCCCCTCGCGCACCCCTACACTGCGGAGTCAGTCGCCCAGGTGTTCTTTGCCGAGATTGTCCACCTCCATGGCGTACCACAGTCCATGGTGTTGGATCGCGACCCCGTCTTCACATCATCCTTTTGGCGAGAACTCCTACGTCTCACCGGCACCAAGCTACACATGACGTCTGCCTTTCACCCCCAGTCGGATGGTCAGACGGAAGCCGCCAACAAGATCATCGTCATGTACCTCGATGCTTCACCGGTGTCGCCCCTGGCACTGGATTCGTTGGCTTTCCCTGGGCAGAGTACATCTACAACACCACCTACCAGACCGCTCTCCGCAACACACCATTCAAGATCATCTACAGCCGCGATCCTCCCACCATTCGCTCCTATGAACCTAGTGAAACTTGGGTGGCCGCGGTGGCAAAGCAAATGGCAGACCGCGATGCCTTCCTCGCTAACGTCCGCTACCGGCTCGAGCAAGCCCAGGCCATCTACAAATGTCACTATGACAACAATCACCGTGAGGTGCGCTATAGCATCGGCGATTGAGTTTGGCTCCAGTCTCCGCCACCGTACCGTAGCTTCCCTGACGGCCACCCAGTCGGGCAAGCTCAAACCCCGTTACTACGGGTCGTACCAGGTCGCCGTGATCATCAACAAGGTCGCCTACCCCCTCGAGCTACCACCCCGCGCTTGCATCCACAACGTATTTCACGTCGGGCTCCTGAAGAAGTTCATTGGCACGCCGCCGTCCACCCCACCGGCCCTTTCACCCGTCCACAATGGCGCAGTCGTCCAGGAACCAGACCGAGTCACTCGCTCCCGCCTTGCTCGGGACGTCCGCCAGGTCCTGGTTCACTGGAAGGGTGAACCGGAGTCATCAGCAACCTGGGAAGATTTGGACAGCTTCCGCGACCGCTATCCTCATTTTCAGCTCGAGGACGAGCTACTTCGACAGGTGGGAGAGATGTCACGTGGGGCCATCAGTACCGCCGCCGCAACAAAGGAAAGGAATCACTCATTGCCGGCAAGAGTGGCTAGGCATCATTTTTGGAAGAATTAGAATAAGGAATGCTTAAATTAGGAATTACGTTTCCATGTTTAGCAGGCCAAAGAGCCTATAAGAAGACTGTATCAGGGAACACTAGAATTAAGCAATATCAATACAATTTCCTAATCTCTCCTTTCTCTCCAAATCTTTCCTTTTCACCATTGGCAAGTCCGGTGATCGGCCGGCCACTCCGGCGAACTCCGGCTACGAACTACGCAGCCGGGGACCTCCTGTGTTGGGCACCAACGCCCTTGACACGAACCTATCTAAAAGCTCTCTGGCTCATTTTCTTTCTTGAGTCGACCATCGCGCCCTTTCGATAGACGTTCCCGATCACTATTTCACCTCCTTGGGTAGCCCCCTCGAAGGACAACCGACCCATCCATCGACATAATGTGATAATAAATTGCTACCTTGGGGTTTATAAAACCAATACATCTCTCTTGAGCTGCATTATGTGCCATAGAACCACTATGTTTAAGAAGTCCTTTGTTTCCTATATTCAAATTATTCCATGCATGAACAACAAATGTATTTGAACTTGTACCCTACTTGAACAAGTAGCATATAAAGCAAAAACCAGAATCCTTCTTGATACTATATTCAAGCCACTCATGATTATACATCCATACAAAATTGAATCTGCGATCTCTAGCTCCAATTTTTCTTGATGGAAAATCATGTGCAACAGGTTTAAATGGACCTTTAATAATATATGCTCTTTGAATTGCATCTTGATCATTAACATGATAACTCAATGGGTTACCTTTCACCTGGATTGTGTGGAAGGCCATTGATGTCATAAACCGGCGGTTGTGATGTAGGTGGTGACAATGGCAGAGTCGAGGGCACGCGATTTGCCATTTCTTCAACAACCACTCCATCTTGCTCTTGATTCTGCTCTTGTACAAAAGTTTTAACTGGAGATGGGCCAGTGTTTGAAGCAGTAGCTGCTGCCGCCTTCTTTGTAGTGTGTTTCTGAAAAAGAGATGCAATGTCTCCTTGCCTCTTCATAATCCAATCGTTCTGAAAAAAATCAACGTGACAAAAGTTTCTCGCGACGGCGTGTAGTACAATGCGGTGCATGAGTAAAAGAGGAACTAAAAACAAAAGAAAATCAGTAATAAACTAACCAGAGGACATGTGGTTCAGTTGTTGATTGTTATTCAGATTCTTGTTCAGAACAACAATCGAGGAGCTGGTGGCCTGGCTGTTCTGTTCATATAGATATAGTACTGTTAGTCTGTTACTGTACTACTACTACTACTACTACTACTACTTTACTACTGCAATTTACAAACCAACCATAGTACTGAGAGCATCTAGTAGAAGCCTTCTACTTCACTGCACACGCACAAGGTCACGAGGTCACGGGCGCGAGAGCGAGGGTGTCGGCGGAGCGGGTGGACGGCGCCGCGAGCGCGAGGGCACGACGGGGAGGGGGGGCACGAGCGGCCAATGGCGTAGGCGGCCATGCACGCGAGGGGGCACCGAGACGGGCTGGGCCGCCGACGGCACGAGCACGAGGCGTGGCCACGCGGGGGCACTGGCATGACGATGCGTCACCGACGCAGCGCTTCGGCGCGACGAGCACGGGCTAGGACGCGGCCGGTACGGCGGCATGGCGCGAGCGCGATGGCACGGAAGGGGGCACAGGGCACCAGCCGCGCGGGGGCATCGGGCATGGGGGACCAGCAACGTGGCCGGCCGGCGGCGCGAGTGCTAGGGCGCGGGCGGCGTGCGTCCAGTTTCTAGTCCCGAGTTCCGCGGCGAGGCGATGAGGAGATCAGGCGATGATTTGTTTCTTTGCACGTTTTTTATTTTTTTTAACTCATAAATATATATACTATATCCTCTTACGTGTGGACCATAGGGTATGCCAGGGCCCACCCGGCATACTCCGTAGATCCACCCCTGATGATGCATGACACTAATTAATTAATAAAATATATAATGTTAAAGCTTGTGCTTAGTTTGAAAGGCTAATGTTTGTATGTATGCTCGTTGGATTATTATTCCTCAAATTGCTCTTTGATATTCCAAATGCCGCAAGTGCAAATAATTGATTGTATTTACTTTTTAGAGAGTTAAAAATGAATATTGAATCCTTGGAAAATAAGATAAGGACGTACCCGCAATAATTGAGAGATTTTATGTTCAATGTTAAAGTGAGTAAAAAAGCTTAATATAAATGCTTAATGTTCTCCTGGTTATTTTTGTGAAGGAATTTAATTTGACAAAGAGTAATAATGCAATATGTATATGTGTGAGGTTTTTTTTCAATCTATGTACTAGTAAATATGTTGCATTATAAACTGTTGGAAATCATGCATTTTGATTGTTGATTTGATCTTAATTTTAATATCTTTGGTTCATGATATATTCTAGTGCATGCTTATTATTTAGTTGATGAATTTATCTTATGTTGCAATACATGACTTTAATTGCTCTATGTAAATTCTAAGCTTTTGAATAATATACATTTTCAATGCTAATGCTTGATGAAATCATGGTCAAAAGATGGAAAAGAGATACAACTTGTGCATGTTTTACGATTATGGGAAATTTCTTTCTTTTTTAAAGGGGGAGAAGTTTTCTTTTCAATTTTTGAGTCGATGTGTTTTTTACGAATTCTTTGTTTTTATTTTTCCAAACATTAAAACAATTTTATATGGGTTTGCCAATGTGTTCATCAAAGTAGAGATTGTAAAATCAAAGTGTTTAATTACTTATTTTGTGATGAACAATTGGTTTTTGAAAATAATCGATTTTGACATCTGGAAGTATTTTGTGAAGTGGATTTAGAGATTTTCAGACGATGAACAGTGGTTTTGTTAGTTTGGTCAGACCGGCTAGCCCAATGGTCTATATCAGTTTCAATTTCGGGTTGTTTCTTTGGATATCCATGATGAATATATGATTTGTGACTTCTAGATGGATACAATGCGTATGTAATATTATTGTGCGTTAATGTTGGGTCAAGTTGGAGAGAACTTATGCTTGGATATGGTTTCTTGGTTGATTCATGTGTAGGTGTGTCTTGATTCCTCGAGAGAGTATTGCTGGTGATGGATCGGAAGTCAACTTGTTAGAAGATGATGTTCAGACGATCAAGATATCATGCGGATGCTTAGGCTAAAGAACAATGCACGTGGTTGGTGAAGATTCGATATGGCATACGATGAAAATATTGTGTACATATGGATGCGGAGTCGAATTTGGAAGGAGTCCAAATTTGGTATGATAGGAGTTTGTAAAGTTTATTTTGTGTATGGGAAGGTTGCTAGGGGATTAGGTTTTCTTGTATGAGTTGGATTCGTGGCTTTAGACTGTGGATCTATGGGTATAAATAGTGTGGGAGATCGTGGCCTCTCGATATAGATTTTTATAGAGTTGAGTTGATAGAAAAGCTAGGGTTTCGAGTTTAGTCAAAATTTTTGAGAGGGGAATTGTTGCTGCACTTTGTAAATATAAATAGAAGTAATAAAGTTCAATGCACTTAGAGATAAGAGAGATCTTTGGTTTGGTGTTTGCTTGAGTTTTTGGCAGCTCCAAGGAAATTAGACCAACGGCAGCGACAACGGGAGGAGGGGACATGAAGGACGGGTATATCGAGCTGATCTACACATATCGGGCGATCTACACCGATTAGCTGATTTATACCGGTCAGACCGATACAGAACCTACGGTCAGACTGATCTACATCGACAACAAGGTAAGTTTTAATTTTGCTAAAAGTTTCATTTTTGAATTCTACAACTATTTACCCCTATTTTAATTGGCTTAGTCTTGCTGTGTGATCCTGTAGGACCGGTTGCCTGCATGTGTACCGCTCCATGCATATGCATGTGTACGTGATAGGGGCAAGCAACATTTGAACACGGCCATGTTCAGTTAAACATGCACATTCTTGGTCTGTCTTCTTGAGCACGCCAGCGTACTCGGTTGATAAACATAGATATCAGCGTGCTCGGTTTGGACTCAGCCAGCTGGCCGATACCTTGTACCGTTACACATGTCGTCACAACGCTGCGCATTTGAACTTGGGGGGCACTGAAGATTTGGTTTTTCTGGACAAGGCCCTCAATAGGTTCTGAGACGGGTCATAAGTGGCGCGCTGGAAAAACTTGGTCCCGGTAGGGGCCGATTGTCGGTTTTGCCGGAAAACCATTATCCACGTCTTTGTCTACTTAACGGCCCGCACGGGATAATTACACATTATCCTGTGCGGCCCACTTAAGAGCCTACACGAGATAATGCATTTTTCTGTGCGGGCCGTTAAGTAGACCGCATGCGATGATGCACCATAAAACAGCTGCCCAACCCGATAGTGCCACATTTAACGTGGTGTTTGTCTCTCCAAAAAAGGGCAACTATAGGGGGAAGGTTTTCAACTCGAATTCTTTAATTGCAATAACTACAAAATGGTAACATGCTTGATCTTCTCTTCCATTTTCTTCCATTTTTAAAAATTTTTATTGGTTGAATGCGAAGATATTTGAACTTATTTTCAACTCAGTTTCTCTCTCCAAAAATAGGCAATTTCTTTTGGTGGGAGGTTTTAGACTTGAAATCTTCGATTGAAATCAATAGAAAAGGTAACATGCTTGATCATCTCTTTCATTTGCTTCCATTTTTGTAAAATTTCATTGGTTGAATGCGAAGGTATTTAAACTTGTTTGAATATGTCATTTTGAGCTGTTTTTGTAATCATAGGTCAAATATTTTGTTTTTGATTAAACAATTTTTTTGTAATTAATAGTGTGTTAGTATTATTATTTCTTGTGAATGAGGTTTTAGTTATAAAGTAGGATTTAAGTTTAATTTGTTTATGTAGAAAACACTGGCAATGTAATATTATTTTATGCTGTGAATTTTTTTAGATGGATCGGACATGGATGTAATTGACGCGAGAACTCATCCGGTGTTCATGAGAGAAGCATCAACATTTATTAATAAGGCGAAGGCACACGCTTTGAGGAGAATAGGAAGGATATTTTTGTCCTTGCATTGATTTCAAGAATCGAAGATGTGGAAAGATCTGAATATAATTCTCGGACACATAATTCAGCGTGGATTTGTGAAGAAATACACAGTTTGGACTTATCATAGGGAAATCGCCGCTCCCGAAGAGATTCTTGATATTTGGTTCGATGAGGCGGAGAATTTTATAATTGAGGATATATCCCGTTAAATGAGGGGTGATTTTGGCGGCTCTGGTTTCGACGATGCGAGAGGTTGATATTGATCTTGATCTTGAGGATATGTTGTGGCATGCTAAACCGAGGTCCTAACGAGAAAGCAAGAGATTTAAACAATTGGTAGGCGTTGCGAAATCAACGAAAGATCTTTTGTACGATCAATCAAAGCGATGTGACATGGATTATACAGTTGCGGTCGGTGCTAGAATTTCTTAGATTGAAAGCCGAGCACGGATGGTCGATATTAGTTTCAACAACTTGATGGGTCTCCAGAGCTATGCTTCCTAAGCCTAACTTGTTGCTAGCTAACACCTATCAAGCCAAGAAACTGATATGTCCATTATCTCTTGGTGCGGAAAAGATCCATGCATGTATTAATCACTGTACTTCATCACAAGGAATACGCGACTTGGACAAGTGTCCAACTTGTGGGGCGAGTAGGTACAAAAAGGATAACGTGTCCGCCCGATAGTGATGTTGCCGAACCAAATGCATTGGTCGAGCCAGGAAAAAAGATTCCGGCCATGGTGATGTCGTACTTGCGAGTGAAAGATCGCATGAAGTGATTGTTCTCGAACCCCACAGACGCCGAGTTCATGAGATGGCTGTTAGTGATATGCCCTAGAGGCAACATGGAGATGTTGGATATCACGTCAATGTTTATGTATTAATTAATAAAGTGTTATTCAGTTCCATGAAATAGACATCTTGTATTGATCAATAAGTACGTGACTTATTTATGAGACTCTATATGTATGAATCTATTTCTAAATGATCCCTGATCATATATCATATTATTGGAACTAATATGATTCTAAGATCGGCATGTTTATTGATTGATGATCATGTCTCATAGATCATGGGTATGGAGATACCAAGTCAATAAACATGGACATATGTGTTAGAGAACACATTGTTGGATAGACCCACCATGAGACACTACGGGAATTAATGTGTCATTAGTTGGTCTCGGGTAGTGTTGGTACAAAGTCCTTAGACACGAGAGCACCATGGATTCCAACATGTGTAGTAGCCTACTTTGGGACTACCAAACGCTATTCCGTAAGCTGGGTAGTTATAAAAGGTAGTTTTCGGGTTTGCTATGAAACATGGAGTGGGATGTGAGTGATCAAGATGAAATTTGCCCCTCCTTTGGAGAGATATCTCTGGGCCCCTCGAGGTAATGGATTATGAAAATGCATGGCCATGGTAAGTTGATTGAGGAGTCAATCAACGGACAGATAATCCAATACGGTTCGAGTAAATGGTTAAGCTATTGAAGGGATGGCACATATCTTGCCTATAGCTTAATTGGTATCGTGAGGCAAAGGGATTTGTGTACACATTACAGGTTCGAGCCGATATTATATTCTTGTATACTATGGTGTCAATATGTGCTTGCTAGGCGCCGCGTTGACAGGTCGGCGAGTTGGACTCGAGCCGACGGTCGGCTAAGTTAGACTATGGCCGAAACCGAGTATACCTGAACCTACGGGTCACACGCCTTAAGGGGATAGAATAGATATTCGAGTTGGACTCGGATACGGCTCGATCGGATAGGGATCAGATCGGATAGAGTCCTATGGGCTTACGACGTATGGGCGGCCAACTCTATGAGATACGGATGAGATCCGATTCAAAATAGAGTCACGATCGGCCACTAGTCCCGGTCGGCCAACTCTATATAAAGGGCGAGGGTGGAGAGCTGCGACACATCGGTTGGATCGCTTTGAACCGAATCCGCAGAAGTTGCGAGATCAATCTCCATAGAAACCCTCCCCTCTTTCGAGCCAAACCCTAGCCTTGCATCGCGTGCTAGCACACGGGTGTTCGGCGTTCTATCCCCGGACGTGTGGATACCGGTAGAGCGCTGCTACGTTGCGCGCTTTTATCGGCTATGGTACTTGAAGCAAGGCGGCTGCGGTACATCGGCTGCGGTCGAGCGCATCGGAGCGAGGCACGAACGCGGTCGGACGACTCGCGAATCGGCTGCTGGCGAATCGGCTGTCCCGAGGAATCGGGTCGGCTTGCGGGAATCGGCTACACTAGTCCGGATCGGATAGTCTGATTGGCTATTTCCGTTGCATACTCCAATCGGTAACGATCTATCGGCCCTTACTTGCAAGTGTTCCTGGTTTGCACGGTAGAAAAGTTTTTGTTTTCGGCTATCGTAGCTTCCACGTAACCCTTTAGTGGTATCGAGCTAATCTTGCTTAGTTCGGGTTTTAGATTGGATCGGAACAAGTTTTGTGCACGGGTTGATTAGATCAATCGGTTTACGGGATTTGTTGAGGAGAGTTCATGGTAATTGCGTTCCTTGATAGTGTATCGGAACGGCGTAATGTGATTACGTCGAAGCAATATCCATAGAACTCGGTTTGAGTCGGCTTCGAGATAGCGTTCCTTGATAGTGTATCGGAACGGTATAATGTGATTATGCGAAGCTATCTCGTAGTCCGATCTTGTTAGGCTGTCTCGCGCCTACGCAAACCATCTCCCTTGATAGTGTATCGGGACGTCATAATATGATAATGCGACATGGTTTCGTAAGCGAATTCATAGATTGGATCTATGAATTTACCGTCGTGTGCGTACCCCTTATAGGTCGTCTCGGTTGAAGGGTTACGCGGAGGCTACGCTAGCCGAAAACAAAAACTTTTACCGCGCAAACCAGGAACACTTGCAAGTAAGGGGCCGATAGATCGTTACCGATTGGAGTAGAGTGCGGCGGAATAACCAATCGGGGCAATCCGATCCGAACAGTGTAGCCGATTCCCGGAGACGGCCGATTCGCCAATCGCCCGATTCGAGTCGTCCGGCGCGTTCTCACGCCTCGCTCCGATGCGCCCGACCGCAGCCGATCAGAGCGCGCAACGTAGCGCGCCTCTACCGGTATCCACACGTCCGGGGACAGAACGCCGTACACCCGTGTGCTAGCACGCGATGCAAGGCTAGGGTTTGGCTCGAAAGTGGGGAGGGTTTCCGTGGAGATTGATCTCGGCGACTTCATTTGCACGCGATGCAATTGACGTCCCACGCTCTCCACCCTCCCTCCTTTATATAGAGTTGGCCGACGGGACTAGTGGCCGATTAGGACTCTATTTTGAATCGGATCTCATCCGTATCTCATAGAGTTGGCCGCCCCACACGTCGTAAGCCCATAGGACTCTATCCGATCGGATCCCTATCCGATCGAGCCGTATCCGAGTCCAACTCGAATATCTATTCTATCCCCTTAAGCGTGCGACCACAGTAGGTTCAGGTATACTCGGTTTCGGCTATAGTCTAACTTAGCCGATCGTCGGCTCGAGTCCAACTCGCCGACTTGTCAATAGCGGCGCCTAGCAGCACATATTGACACCATAGTATACAAGAATATAATATCGGCTCTCGAACCTGTAATGTGTACACAAATCCCTTTGCCTCACGATACCGTTAAGCTATAGGCAAGATGTGTGCCATCCCTTCAATAGCTTAACCATTCACTCGAACCGTATTGGATTATCATGCGTGATTGACTCCTCAATCAACTTAGCATGGCCATGCATTTTCATAATCCATTACCTCGAGGGCCCAGAGATATCTCTCCAAAGGAGGGGCAAATTCCATCTTGATCACTCACATCCCACTCCATGTTTCATAGCAAACCCAAAAACTACCTTTATAACTACCCGATTACGGAATAGCGTTTGGTAGTCCCAAAGTAGGCTACTACACATGTTGGAATCCATGGTGATCTCGGGTCTAAGGACTTTGTACCAACACTACCGAGACCAACTAATGGCACATTAATTCTGTAGTGTCTCATGGTGGGTCTATCCAACAATGTGTTCTCCAACACATATGTCCATGTTTATTGATTTGGTATCTCCATACCCATGATCTATGAGACATGATCATCAATCAATAAACATGCCGATCTTAGAATCATATTTGTTCCAACAATATGACATATGATCGAGGATCGTTTAGAAATAGATTCATACATATAGAGTCTCATAAATAAGTCACGTACTTATTGATCAATACAAGATGTCTATTTCATGGAACCGAATAACACTTTATTCATTTATACATAAACATTGACGTGATATCCAACATCTCCATGTTGCCTCTAGGGCATATCACTAACAATCTCCCACTTGCACTAGAGTCAATCATGTAAGTATCTAATACCCATTGCTCTTGTGTGCGCCTCATGCTTCGGCGAGGAGGAGAGGTTTTGTCGGCGGATCGGCTATGTTGAGATCCGTGTGCACTTTGCATATCTTGACATCACCTCTGTCCACTATCTCGCGGATGAGATGATATCGCCGAAGTATGTGTTTGGACTTCGATGTGACCTCGGCTCCTTGGCTTGCGCAATGGCTCCACTATTATCACAATAGAGAGACATTGGACCGGTCGTACTAGCCATCACACCAAGCTCGAAACGAATTTCTTGATCCAAACAGCCTCCTTTGCGGCTTCCGAAGCAGCAATGTACTCGGCCTCCGTTGTAGAATCAGCAACGGTATCTGCTTGGAACTCTTCCAGTGACGCGCCTCCGTTCGAGCGAACACGAACCCGCATTGCGATCTATAATCATCCTTGTCTGTTTGGAAGCTAGCATCGGTGTAACCACTTACAACGAGCTCTTCTTCACCTCCATAGACTAGGAACATATCCTTAGTTCTTCTCAAGTACTTAAGGATATTCTTTACTGGCGATCCAGTGACCTTCACCTGGATCGATCGGTATCTGCTCGTAGCACTCAAAGCGTACGAGACATGCGGGCGTGTACAAAGCATGGCATACATGATGGATCCAATTGCCGAAGCATATGGAACCATACCCATCTTATTCCGCTCATCATGTGTCGAGGACACTGATTCTTGCTAAGATTAATGCCATGTGACATGGGCAAGAAACCTTTCTTGGAATCATGCATGTTGAACCTTTTCAACACCTTGTCAATGTATGTACTTTGGCTTAATCCAATTAGCCTCTTGGATCTATCTCTATAGATCCGAATGCTAATATATATGCTGCCTCCCTAAGTCTTTCATGGAAAAACTATTTTTCAATGAAGACTTGACGGATTCTAGCATAGGGATATCATTTCCAATTAGTAATATGTCATCTACATATAAGATTAGAAATACAATTGCGCTCCCACTGACCTTTTTGTAAACACAGGCCTCTTCTTCATTTTTGATGAAACCAAACCCTTTGATTACTTCATCAAAACGAATATTCCAACTCCGAGATGCTTGCTTCAATCCATAAATGGACTTCGTAGCTTGCATATCTTTCCGAGCGATTCTGGATCGACAAAACCCCGAGGTTGCATCATGTATACATCCTCGCTTAGGTTTCCATTCAGAAAGCCGTTTTGACATCCATCGCCATATCTCATAATCGAAATATGCAGCAATCGCTAGGATAATCCGAATAGATTTAAGCATTGCGACGGGCGAGAAGGTTTCATCATAATCAACTCCTTGAATCTGTTTAAAACCTTTCGCCACCAATCGCGCCTTATAGATGTGAACATTTCCATCCATATCGGCCTTTTCTTAAAAACCCATTTACACTCAATGGTTTTGACACCATCAGTGGATCAACCAAGTTCCAAACTTGATTGTCGTACATGGATTCTATTTCGGATTTCATGGCTCCAAGCCACTTGTTGGAATCGGGTCCCACCATCGCTTCCTCATAGGTCTTAGGCTCATCGTTGTCTAACAACAATATATCACGTTGTTCCGCACTGTGTACATCGGGTGCACGACGTGATCTTTCGACCTCCGTGGGGCTGGTGTATCTACAACCGGTGGCGCAACACTTTGCACCTCCCGTTGTGGTTCGTGGTCGCTGAAATATTTTACGGTGTTTCTTGAACTTCTTCAAGATGCACCCTGCTCCCACTAACCCTTCTTGAAAGAAACTCTTTCTCCAAGAAGACACCGTGTCGGGCGACAAACACTTTGCCTTGTTCCCGATTATAAAAGTAATATCCCTTAGTTTCCTTAGGATATCCCACAAAGAAGCACTTGTTAGATTTGGGTGTGAGCTTGTCGATCGTAAACGTTTTACATAAGCTTCGCATCCCCAAATTTTGAGAAAAGACAAACTAGGGGGTTGCCCTGTCCATATCTCATATGGTGTCTTTTCAACCGACTTAGATGGAACTCTATTTAGTGTGAGCGCAGTGTTTCAAGAGCATATCCCCGAAAGATAACGGAAGATCACTTTGGCTCATCATCGACCGCACCATGTCCAACAAGGTGCGATTTCTCCGTTCGGACACTCCGTTCCATTGTGGAGTTCCGGCGGAGTTAACCGTGGAACAATTCCACAATCTTTCGATGATTACCAAACTCTTGGCTCAAGTATTCCCCTCCACGATCTGATCGTAGAAACTTGATTGTTTTCCCTAAATGATTCTCTACTTCATTCGGAATTCTTTGAACTTTTCAAAGGATTCGGACTTATGCCTCATCAAGTAGATATAACCATATCTACTAAAGTCATCGGTAAAGGTAATGAAGTACGATAACCACCTCGGCCGTTGAGCTCATTGGTCCACATACATCGGTATGTACGAGTGCCAACAAGTCACTTGCTCTTTCACGTGTCCCGTGAAAGGTGCTTTTGTCATCTTACCAAGTAAACAAGACTCACATGTCTCAAATGATTCAAAATCAAAAGAGTGAAGCAATCCATCCTTATGGAGCTTCTCCATGCGTTTCTTATTTATATGGCCTAAGCGACAATGCCGGATAAACGTGGGGTTTATATCATTAGAGAGTTGTCTTTCGTATTAATGTTATAGATGGGAGACGCTTCAAGATTCAAAACGTATAATCCATTCACCAATGGAGCATGAAAATAGAACATATCTCGAGATATATTGAACAACCATCGTTCATTGATCTAAAATCATATCCTTCCGCTTGCAAACATGAAGCGGAAATAACGTTTTGACATAGTGTTGGAACACAATAACAATTATTCAATTCCAAAACTAATCCGAAGGTAGATGAAGTCGTCTGTGCCGACAAGCTCGTAGCAACGCTTGCTCCATTGCCGACGCGCAGTTTCACCTCGCCCCTTCTCAATCCTCTACTTCTTCTCATTCCCGCAACGACTTGCAAATATGAGCTACGATCCGGTATCAAATACCCAAGAGTCGTAGGTGAAGTAGCGAGATTAATGTCTATAACATTAATACCTGGCGATCGTACTTTGCTTCTTCTTGAGATCCTCCATGTACTTCTTGCGCCTTTTCCAAGTGGCTGTCTCCTTGCAAGTAGAAGCAAACGGCATCGATGCCGCCGACCCCTTCTTGCCCTTCTTTGCATTGGAGGCACTCGCGATCTCATCGGGAGTTAACTTCCTCTTGGTGCAAAGTTTCTTGACGGTGGTTTGCGCTTTGCCTTCTGCATCATCATCACATGATGACCGTTTTTCTGGATACTCTCCTCACTGTCTTTAGCATCCCATGCAATTCAGCCAAGGTTCTATCCATATTGTTCATGTGATAGTTTAATATGAATGGCTCGAAGCTCGGAGGGAGCGGCGAAGAATCACATCGCAGCCAACTCTTGGCTAAGGGGAAAACCCGTTTTCCAGGACTCTCAATGTAGCCAATCATCTTTATCACATGCGGACGACGGGATTCCCTCAACAAGCTCGCACGCAAACAAGGACTTTGAGGTGTTGAACCTCTCGGCCGAGCTTGGTTCTCAAACATGCCACGCAGTCCCCGAATAATAGTGTGAGCATCGCTGCTCTCATATTGCTTCGAAGCTCGGGGGACATTGTAGCAAGCATGAGACAAACTTATATCTAGGGCATCATTAGTGTGCTTCTCATAAGCCCTCCGTGCGGTTGCGGTAGCATTAGTTGGCAAATCCTCAGGATAGGGTACTTCAAGAACGTACTCCTTACGCTCTTGCTTGAGAACAATTCTCAAGTTGCGATACCAATCCATAAAGTTTGTTCCATTTAATTTTTCCTTTTCGAGAATAGATCGCAAATTAAAGGTCTTGGGTGTAGTATTAGCCGCCATTTATTCTACAACGAGAAAAGCAAAGTTTAGCACAATGTTTATGCTATGTCTATTGTTAAACAATTTAACATAAGACTCCCATTACGTATTTTCCACCTTCCTCTAGGTTACGTATTGGGTCAAGATCCACATGTTAATTAATTTTCTAGTGAGCTTTGGCATCACTGCTAGAAAATTAGTAACATCGGTAAGCAACACCTTGCTAATCACATCTCTATGTGACTCTTGTTGTTGGTGTGGCATCTCCATGCCCCGGCGCCAACCTATGCCCCAAGGCCCAAAACTGTTTTGATAGCCTTGTTAAGTAAACCAAATGCTCCCGCATGTATATGTCGACATATACCCCTCGTGTTATGATAGAGAATGGCACTCGCTTTGTGCAGACCCACCATTGACGAGCATAACGGTGACGGTGCAACATTTGGAAGGGCATCATTACTACTTAATTTTGAGAGGATGCTATCCTATCAAACATATCACATATGAAAGCAAGAAGAATAGCATATGATGAAATAGTATGGCCCCCTTCACATGGTGATCTCCATCTCCATGTCGGCGCGAGGATCTCCATCTTCGCACCATCTTCCAAGTGTCGAATGCTTGATATCTTCAAACTAAGCTACTACTATAGAAGCTCTAATTGAAGATTACATCGACTCGCAGTCGTGAAAGAATATTACAAGCATTGCACGTATGAAAGAATATTACGGGGGATTGCACATATGAAAGAATATTACATGCATCACATGCATCTCATACATACAATAGGGCCATACCATCTCAAAGCATTCTCTGCAAAAACAAGTTAGACGTAGAAACGTTTTCTACCTATCGCAGAGATACGGCATCGAGACGACCTATAAGGGGGACGCACACGGCGGTCATATCGGCATAATCATATTATGTCGTCCCGATACACTATCAAGGGAGATGGTTTGCGTAGGCGCGAGGCAGCAACAAAGTCGGACTACGAGATAGCTTCGGTATAATCACATTATACCGTTCCGATACACTATCAAGGAACGCTATCTCGAACCCAACTCAAACCGAGTTATTTGGAAATTGCTTCGACGTAATCACATTACGTCGTTCGATACACTATCAAGGAACACAATTACCATCTACTCTCCTCAACGATCCCGTAAAACCGATTGATCTAATCAACCCGTGCGCAAAACTTGTTCCGATCAATCTAAAACCCGAACTAAGCAAGATTAGCTCGATACCACCGAAGGGTTACGCGGAGGCTACGCTAGCCGAAAACAAAAACTTTTACCGCGCAAACCAGGAACACTTGCAAGTAAGGGGCCGATAGATCGTTACCGATTGGAGTAGAGTGCAGGAATAACCAATCGGGGCAATCCGATCCGGAACAGTGTAGCCGATTCCCGGAGACACCGATTCGCCAATCAGCCGATTCGAGTCGTCCGGCCGCGTTCTCACGCCTCGCTCCGATGCGCCCGACCGCAGCCGATCAAGAGCGCGCAACGTAGCGCCTCTACCGGTATCCACACGTCCGGGACGAACGCCGTACACCCGTGTGCTAGCACGCGATGCAAGGCTAGGGTTTGGCTCGAAAGTGGGGACGGTTTCCGTGGAGATTGATCTCGGCGACTTCGTTGCACGCGATGCAATTGACGTCCCACAGCTCTCCACCCCTCCCTCCTTTATATAGAGTTGGCCGACCAGGACTAGTGGCCGATTAGGACTCTATTTTGAATCGGATCTCATCCGTATCTCATAGAGTTGGCCGCCCCACACGTCGTAAGCCCATAGGACTCTATCCGATCGGATCCCTATCCGATCGAGCCGTATCCGAGTCCAACTCGAATATCTATTCTATCCCCTTAAGCGTGCGACCCTGTAGGTTCAGGTATACTCGGTTTCGGCTATAGTCTAACTTAGCCGATCGTCGGCTCGAGTCCAACTCAGCCGACCTGTCAATAGCGGCGCCTAGCAAGCACATATTGACACCATAGTATACAAGAATATAATATCGGCTCGAACCTGTAATGTGTACACAAATCCCTTTGCCTCACGATACCGGTTAAGCTATAGGCAAGATGTGTGCCATCCCTTCAATAGCTTAACCATTCACTCGAACCGTATTGGATTATCATGCATTGATTGACTCCTCAATCAACTTAGCATGGCCATGCATTTTCATAATCCATTACCTCGAGGGGCCGAGATATCTCTCCAAAGGAGGGGCAAATTCCATCTTGATCACTCACATCCCACTCCATGTTTCATAGCAAACCCAAAACTACCTTTATAACTACCCGATTACGGAATAGCGTTTGGTAGTCCCAAAGTAGGCTACTACACATGTTGGAATCCATGGTGATCTCAGGTCTAAGGACTTTGTACCAACACTACCCGAGACCAACTAATGGCACATTAATTCGTAGTGTCTCATGGTGGGTCTATCCAACAATGTGTTCTCCAACACATATGTCCATGTTTATTGATTTGGTATCTCCATACCCATGATCTATGAGACATGATCATCAATCAATAAACATGCCGATCTTAGAATCATATTTGTTCCAACAATATGACATATGATCAAGGATCGTTTAGAAATAGATTCATACATATAGAGTCTCATAAATAAGTCACGTACTTATTGATCAATACAAGATGTCTATTTCATGGAACTGAATAACACTTTATTCATTTATACATAAACATTGACGTGATATCCAACATCTCCATGTTGCCTCTAGGGCATATCACTAACATCGGTGCCGTATCTCTGCGATAGGTAGAAAACGTTTCTACGCCTAACTTGTGCAGAGAATGCTTTGAGATGGTATGGCCCTATTGTATGTATGAGATGTATGAGATGCATGTGATGCATGTAATATTCTTTCAAATGTGCAATCTCGTAATATTCTTTCATACGTGCAATGCTTGTAATATTCTTTCATGACCTACGAGTCGATGTAATCTTCAATTAGAGCTTCTATAGTAGTAGCTTAGTTTGAAGAAATCAAGCATTCGGCACTCGGAAGAACGGTGATAAAGATGGAGATCCTCTACACCGACATGGAGATGGAGATCACCATGTGAAGGGGGCCATACTATTTCATAATATGCTATTCTACCTGCTTTCATATATGTGATATGTTTGTTTGATAGGATAGCATCCCTCTCAAAATTAAGTAGTAATGATGCCCTTCCAAATGTTGCACCCATCACCGTTATGCTCGTCAATGGTGGGTCTGCCAAAGCAGAGTGCCATTCTCTTTCATAACACGAGGGGGATATGTCGGACATATACAAAGGGAGCATTTGGTTTACTTAACAAGGCTATCAAAACAGTTTTGGGCCTTGGGGCATAGGTTGGCGCCGGGGCATGGAGATGCCACACCAACAACAAGAGTCACATAGAGATGTGATTAGCAAGGAGTTGCTTACCGATGTTATTAATTGTCTAGCAGTGATGCCAAAGCTCACTAGAAAATTAACTAACATGTGGATCTTGACCCAATACATAACCTAGAGGGAAGGTGTAAAATACGTAATGGGAGTCTAATGTTAAATTGTTTAACAATAGACATAGTATAAACATTGTGCTAAACTTTGCTTTTTCATTGTAGAATAAATGGCGGCTAATACTACACCCAAGTGCTTTTAATTTGCGATCTATTCTCAAAAAGAAAAATTAAATGGAACAAACTTTATGGATTGGTATCGCAACTTGAGAATTGTTCTCAAGCAAGAGCGTAAGGAGTACGTTCTTGAAGTACCCTATCTTGAGGATTTGCCTAATAATGCCAAAGCAACTGCACGGAGGGCTTACGAGAAGCACACTAATGATGCCCTAGATATAAGTTGTCTCATGCTAGCTACAATGTCTCCCGAGCTTGAAAGCAATATGAGAGCAGCGATGCTCACACTATATTTGAGAACCAAGCTCGGGCCGAGAGGTTCAACACCTCAAAGTCCTTGTTTGCGTGCGAGCTTGTTGAGGGAATCATATCAGTCCGCATGTGATAAAAATGATTGGCTATATCGAGAGTCTAGAAAAACTAGGTTTTCCCCTTAGCCAAGAGTTGGCTACTGATGTGATTCTCCAGTCGCTCCCTCCGAGCTTCGAGCCATTCATATTGAATTATCACATGAACAAATGGATAAGACCTTGGCTGAATTGCATGGGATGCTAAAGACAGTGAGGAGAGTATCCGAAAAACGGTCATCATGTGATGATGATGCGAAGGCAAAGCGCAAACCACTGTCAAGAAACTTTGCACCAAGAGGGAGTTAACTCCCGATGAGATCACGAGTGCCTCCAATGCAAAGAAGGGCAAAAGGGGTCGGCGACATCGATGCCGTTTGCTTCTATTGCAAGGAGACAGAGCCCTTAAAAGAAACTACAAGAAGTACATGGAGGATCTCAAATAGAAGCAAAGTACGACTTCGCCAGGTATTAATGTTATAGACATTAATCTTGCTACTTCACCTACTAACTCTTGGGTATTTGATACCGGATCGGTAGCTCATATTTGCAAATCGTTCGGGGAATGAGAAGAACTAGAGGATTCGAAGGGGCGAGGTGAACTGCGCGTCGGCAATGGAGCAAGCGTTGCTACGATTCTTTGTCGGCACAAGATACCACTTCATCTACCTTCAGATTAGTTTTGGAATTAAATAATTGTTATTGTATTCCAACACTATGTCAAAACGTTATTTCCGCTTCATGTTTGCAAGCGGAAGGATATGATTTTAGATCAATGAACAATGGTTGTTTAATATATCTCAGAGATATGTTCTATTTTCATGCTCCATTGGTGAATGGATTATACGTTTTGAATCTTGAAGCGTCTCCTATCTATAACATTAATATAGAAAGGCAACTCTCTAATGATATAAACCCCACGTTTATTTGGCATTGTCGCTTAGGCCATATAAATAAGAAACGCATGGAGAAGCTCCATAAGGATGCATTGCTTCACTCTTTTGATTTTGAATCATTTGAGACATGTGAGTCTTGTTTACTTGGTAAGATGACAAAGGCACCTTTCACGGAACATAGTGAGAGAGCAAGTGACTTCTTGTCACTCGTACATACTGATGTATGTGGACCAATGAGCTCAACGGCCGGAGGTGGTTATCATTACTTCATTACCTTTACCGATGACTTTAGTAGATATGGTTATATCTACTTAATGAGGCATAAGTCCGAATCCTTTGAAAAGTTCAAAGAATTCCAGAATGAAGTACAAAATCATTTAGGGAAAATAATCAAGTTTCTACGATCAGATCGTGGAGGGGAATACTTGAGCCAAGAGTTTGGTAATCATTTAAAAGATTGTGGAATTGTTCCACAGTTGACTCCGCCAGGAACTCCACAATGGAACGGAGTGTCCAAACGGAGAAATCGCACCTTGTTGGACATGGTGCGGTCGATGATGAGCCAAAGTGATCTTTCGTTATCCTTCTAGGGATATGCTCTTGAAACAGCTGCGCTCACACTAAATAGAGTTCCATCTAAGTCAGTTGAAAAGACACCATATGAGATATGGATAGGGCAACCCTTAGTTTGTCTTTTCTCAAAATTTGGGGATGCAAAGCTTATGTAAAACGTTTACGGTCTAACAAGCTCACACCCAAATCGACAAGTGCTTCTTTGTGGGATATCCTAAGGAAACTAAGGGATATTACTTTTATAATCGGGAACGGTGTCTTCTTGGAGAAAGAGTTTCTTTCAAGAAGGGTTAGTGGGAGCAGGGTGCATCTTGAAGAAGTTCAAGAAACACCAGAAAATGTTTCAGCGACCACAGAACCACAACAGGAGGAGCAAAGTGTTGCACCACCAGTTGTAGATACACCAGCCCCACGGAGGTCTGAAAGATCACATCGTGCGCCTGAAAGGTACACAGGTGCGGAACAATGTGATATATTGTTGTTGGACAACGATGAGCCTAAGACCTATGAGGAAGTGATGGTGGGACCCGATTCCAACAAATGGCTTGGAGCCATGAAACCCGAAATAGAATCCATGTACAACAATCAAGTTTGGAACTTGGTTGATCCACTGATGGTGTCAAAACCATTGAGTGTAAATGGGTTTTTAAGAAAAGGCTGATATGGATGGAAATGTTCACATCTATAAGGCGCGATTGGTGGCGAAAGGTTTTAAACAGATTCAAGGAGTTGATTATGATGAAACCTTCTCCCCCGTCGCAATGCTTAAATCTATTCGGATTATCCTAGCGATTGCTGCATATTTCGATTATGAGATATGGCAGATGGATGTCAAAACGGCTTTCCTAAATGAAACCTAAGCGAGGATGTATACATGATACAACCTCAGGGTTTTGTTGATCCACAATCGCGTGGAAAGATATGCAAGCAACGAAATCCATTTATGGGTTGAAGCAAGCATCTCGGAGTTGGAATATTCGTTTTGATGAAGTAATCAAAGGGTTTGGTTTCATCAAAAACGAAGAGGAGGCATGTGTTTACAAAAAGGTCAATGGGAGCGCAATTGTATTTCTAATCTTATATGTGGATGACATAATGTTGATTGGAAATGATATCCCTATGATAGAATCCGTCAAGTCGCCGAGATCAATCTCCACAGAAACCCTCCCCACTTTCGAGCCAAACCCTAGCCTTGCATCGCGTGCTAGCACACGGGTGTTCGGCGTTCGTCCCCGGACGTGTGGATACCGGTAGAGCGGCTGCTACGTTGCGCTGTTCATCGGGCTGTGGTACTCCGGAGCAAGGCGGCTGCGGTACATCGGCGCGGTCGAGCGCATCGGAGCGAGGCGCGAGAACGCGGTCAGACGACTCGGCGAATCGGCTGCTTGGCGAAACAGCTGTCCTCGGGAATCGTCTGTCGGCTTGCGGGAATTGGCTACACTGGACCCGAACGGTCCTGATCTATTGGATAGTCCTGATTGGCTATTTCCGCTGCATACTCCAATTGGTAACGATCTATCGGCCCTTACTTGCAAGTGTTCCTGGTTTGCGCGGTAGAAAAGGTTTTGTTTTCGGCTAGCGTAGCTTCCGCGTAACCCTTCAATGGCATCAAGAGGGTCGAAAGACAGATGGTATGATTCAACATCCTATCGATGCTCGACAATGGAGAAATTTTGATTCAAAGCACCCAGAATTTGCAAAGGATCCGAGAAATATCAGGTTTGCATTGAGCATGGATGGAATGAATATGTTTGGTGACCTAAGCAGCTCGCACAACACTTGGCCTGTTCTGCTCACCATGTATAACCTTCCTACATGGTTATGTCATAAGCGAAAGTACATTTTGTTGACTATCCTTATACGGGGCCAAAACAGCCTGACATCGACCTAGATGTGTTTCTTGAACCTTTGATGGAGGATATGCAAGAAATATGGGAACTACGATTGCTTGATGCGTACCGCCAGGAGTATTTTATTCTGCGTGCTATCATATTCGTTACTATAAACGATCTACCAGCCAATTTTTCCCTCTCCTGACAGATTAAAGGAAAGACCGGATGTCTGATATGTCTGGACAACACATCGTATATATACCTGTCCTCGTCAAAATAGTTAGTTTACATGCGTCATCGTTGTTTCTTACCATAGAAGCATAGGTATCGTGCGATGGCTACCTTTTTGACAAAACTGTTGAGGAAGGTACTGCCCCCGGAGCAAAGGATGGTTCCATGGTGTTCACGCTGACAAAGAACATAATGGTCGAGTTCGGCAAGGGAAAGATGGCTGCAGGCAAGAGGAAGAAAGAAGTGGTAGAAAACGTGCTGCCCTTCAACAAACATTCAATCTTTTTCAAGTACCTGACATACTGGAAAGACCTGGAGATTCGTCATGCCATCGATGTCATGCACCTCAAGAAAAAGGTGTTCGATAGCATCATCGGGACTTTACTTGACATCCCTAGTAAAACAAAGGATGTGTTGAAGTCACGTAACGACCTGGTCAATTTGGGCATTTGGAAAGATCTCCACCCCATAGAGCTAACGCATGGTAAGATTGAGATTCCATCGACATGCTACTCAATGACACTAAAAGAGAAAAAAGCTTTCTGTAAATGTCTTCGTGGTTTGAAAGTACCGACTGGATTCTCATCGAATATCCAGGAACTAGTATCAATGAAAGATTTGTCGATTTCTGGATAAACCGCTCACGACTGTCATAATATGCATACGGTATTTCTCCCTATCGCTATAAGGGCGGTGAAGCCAATGCACACCAAGGTAGTGATAACAAAGTTGTGCTATTTTTTAAATCGAGTTTCACAGAAAGTTTTTGATCCAGGAGATTCAGGACCCCTTTAGAAATTCGTAGTCGAGACAGCTTGCCAGCTAGAGATGTTTTTTCCAACATCGTACTTCGACATGATGGAACATCTCATTGTTCACATTGTCCCTCAAATTATTAAACTTGGTCCTCTATACCTACATCAAATGTGGGCGTACGAGCGATACATGGCTGTTCCTAAAGGGTATGTCCGTAATCGTGCTCATCAAGAGGGCTCGATGAGAGAGGGTTACACAACTGAAGAGGTTGTCGAGTGTTGCCTAGATTATATGAAAGATGCCAACCCCATGGGGATACCGATGCCTCGACATAATGGAAGGTTATCTGGGAAGGGTACTGTGGGAAGAAAATGCTTCTACGACAACGATTACAAAGCGGTATTAGATGCACACAGCAGTGTTCTTCAACAACTCACCATCGTTGCACCCTACATTGAGCAACACATTTCCGAGATCAGAGCATGCAATCGGGGTCGATCCAACAATTGGGTTTTGAAAGAATAAAAGCGCAGTTTTCCCCAATGGCTGAAGGATAAAAAGGTACCGTCTGGCGAATCACTCGAGGAAAAAACGATAGAAAGACTTGCAACTGGCCCAACAAGCCTTGTGACCTCATGCCAAGGGTATGACATTGACGGATATTCTTTGTACACAAACAGCAAAGATAGGAAAAGCTCAGTGCAGAATAGTGGGGTGCGTGTTGAAGCGTTGGACGCAACAGGGCGGAAGAAATCTTACTACGGGATCATAGAAGAAATCTGGAAGCTTGACTATGGTTTAAACATTCAGATCCCTGTTCTCATATGCCAATGGGTGAAAGACAACATGGTAGATAAATTTGGATTTACGTGTGTTGAACTGAGTAAAATTGGACACAAGGATGATCCATGGGTCCTTGCCGAGCGTGTTGCACAAGTTTTATATGTGAAGGACCCTTCCAATGAAAAGATGGACATTATTGTATCGGGCAAGCAACACATCATTGGTATTGACAACATTGAAGACACGTCTGATTATAATCAGTACGACACCATTTCGTTATTCACAGATCTTCCGACGCGGATCAAACGCATTGAGAGTGTCCTCAACGAATCAAAGTTTTCATCCGTGCGGAAGGATGTTAATCAAAAAATTGTGAAGTGTTAGTTTGTTTTTGTGTACAATATGTTTTTGCGAGCGAATGTATCAAACTTATGGTGTTATGAGTGAATGTACATTAGTTAAATTAATATGTGATGAATTTACATTGATTAATTAAATTAATATGTGATGAATTTACATTAGTAAAATTAATATGTGATTAATTTACATTCATTAATTAAATTTATATGTGATCAATTTACATTAATTAATAAAATTATCATGTGATGAATTTGCATTTGTTAATAAAATTAATATGTGATGAATTTACATTAGTAAAATAAATTATGAATTTACATTGATTAATTAAATTAATATATGATCAATTGAAATAATATAAGGGCACCGATTATTGCGTGCAGGCGGCTTCACTGACTGCACGGAAAAACCATCTTTCCGTGTGGGCCCCTTAAACCGCCCACACGGAAAGATGATTATCCCGAGCGGGCGGTTTAAGCGGCCCGCAGAGAAAAATGATTTTTCCATGCGGGCGCTTAAGACGCCCGCATGGGATAATCCCCGCCTATATATAGGTCGAGTGAGCTCTTGAAATTTCTAAGTCCCCAGGCGAAAACAGATCTACGCCGCCAGGTTGCCAAAAATTTTCAAGTCCCGCGCCTCAATCGCTTGCCGCTGCTTGCTACCCATCCCTCGCCGCCCATCCCGCGTTGCCCCCACCCCGCGCGCCGCTGCTAGCGCTTGTCTCCTCTCTCTCTCTCTCTCTCAAGTCGACCGCCGCCTCCACCACCGACGTCGGGCCGACCGCCACCTCCACCGCCACCTCGTCGACCACCGTCTCACCGACCACCCCCGCCTCGTCGAGTGCCACCTCCATCGCACGACCGCCGCCCATCCCCGTCAACTCCGCCGACCCCATCCCCGTGCAACTGCCGCCGGCCCCATCCCCACGCGACCGTCGCCGACCCCATCCCTGCACGACCGCTCTAACACCCTGAAAATCGGAGAATTTAAAAACTGGGATTTAAAAATCGAAACTCACAAAAACTTTTGGCTCATTGCTTCTCATCGTTTTTATTGCTTCTTATTTGTCAGCTTTGTTGCATAAATTTATATGTGAGCGATTCATCTCGATGTTCGAGAAAATTCAAATGATTTGGATTTCCAAAAAGGAAGAAAAATTTCGAAGTTTAGAGTTGGGAATTTTAATATAAAATAGGAAAGGGTTGTGGATTTGTAAAAAGAATATATTTGGGATCAAAATATTATTTTGTGGTGGATTAATATTAATTAGTGAGCAAAATGAGTGATAAGATATTTTAAAGCGTATGCATGAAGTCTAGAAATTATTTCGAATCAAAATCGTATTTTCTGGAATTTAGAAAAAAGGAATTAAATTAAATATGTAAAATATATTTTTAAAATAATAAGAGTGGGTGAAAATGTTGAAAATATATTTTATAACTTAATTTTGGGTATGCTATATTTTATTTTAAATTTTAGAGGGGTAAGGAAATAGAATTTTGAAATTAGGAATTAAAATCGGGAAATTCAGAAAAGTCAATGTTTATTGCACGCCACGTGCTCGACGTCGTACGGGCCGTACGCGCGCGCGACACGCCGCGCCGCGCGCTGGCCCCCACCCTCGCCGCGCCACGCGGCGCGCGAGCCCGGCCCCACACCCGCCCGACGCGTGTCGCCGCGCCGCGCCGCGCCCGGCCCGTGCTGTGCGCCCGCCACACGCTCGTCGCGCCTGGACCCCGCCGCCGCACGCCATGCGCCGCTCCCGCGCCCGGTCCCCGCCACCCGCGCCACGCCCGCGCCGGACCCGCCCGCGCCGCGTGCTACGCCCGCAGCGTCGCGCCGCCACTACCCGGCCCCATCCCGTGCGTCGCCGCGTGCCGTTCGCCGCGCCACCCGCCGCCCCCTCTTCTCACTCGCCGTGCTGAGCCCTATAAAAGGAAGACCGAGCCCTCTCTGTTCTTCCCCACCTCGCCGCCTCTTTCTCCCCTCTCCCTCACCGGTTCTCCCCGCCGCAAGCCGCCGCCGTGCGCCGGCCGCCGCAAGCCGCCGCCGTCGTCGCCGTGCGCCGGAGGTCCGCCGCATCCCTCGTCGTCGCCGTCGCCTGCTGGTAAGTCCCGGGCCGCCGCCCCTTGCGCTAGCGCTGGCCGCCGGCCGAAAACAAAAAGGAAGGGAGAGCGCGTGGGCAAAATAGAGAAGGAAGGAAAGGGGAAGGAAGGAAAAAAAGGAGAAAGAAAAAAGAAAAGGAAAAGAAAGAAAGAAAACGGAAAAATGAAAAAATGGGGAAAAATAGGAAAAATTCAGAAAAATTAGGAAAAATATTTGGGCAAAAATATATTGTTTTCTCACATATTTTTCTCTGTACAAATTCGAAATTCAAAATAGGATTTTCAGAGATTTTGTTCTCGCGTCATTTTTAATTCGGAGTTCATTTATTTTATTTCCGCCATTAAAAATATATTCTTTGGTACTCGGACCTCCAAAACCTCCAGCACCAATTCTTTTGAGCAGCGTTTTTAGGTTTATTCTCTTAATCAATTCGATCGATATTTTGCAAAAACCCTAGAAATCCCGGACTCGCTTTTTAAATCGGATTTCATCCCAAAACTCTCGCCCAAACTCGATTATAATTGTAGGATAAATATTTGGAGTCGTTTTTATGGTTCTTTTCGATCACTTGGTATTTTTATTGAATTCGATCGAATTCAATTGATTTTTCGCACGTACGGATAGCACCCAGGAAGGAGGCACCGACTACGTTGAAGACCTCGTCCAACAAGCATGCGAGCAAGGAAAGTCAACACTTCCCTTTGAACATATTGATCCTATTTTGCGAAATGATGTTGATTTAAATTACAAATATGCATGCTATACACAAATGGATACCTATGCTTGATATACCCTGCCGATATTGATTACCCTTAGATATAATCTTTGTAACCTTCGATGTGATATAACCGGAGGATAACTTCGGTAAAATACTTAGCCATGCTTATATTAGATTCGTGCATACTCATGATTTTACAAAGAAGCTTCGTGCTTGGGCAACTATCTTGGGAAGATAGTTGGAATGCGGCATGTGGAGACACGAGCACCACATTGCCTTGATCATGATGAAAATAGTTTTGATGGAAAAATAAAAAGTACAAAACCAATGTTTTTAGACTGGGACGGATGGTTGGATTTGGGTGGATTTCGGTAAAGAACCGTCCCTGGTCAATTAAGGACCGAGCCATGAGACTTATAACCTGGAACGAGCCAGTACAACCGTACTTCTCGAATAGGTATAGACCTAGCGGAGTAGATAGCCGAGCTGAGGCAGTATCCCTGCATAGTGGTTCTTGAATGAAGAGGTGGTTCTGGTTATCGAGATAAGGCTACGGCATAAGTGTTGAGTAATGAATGAGAATGTTGTGATGTTTTCCCCTACCCGGGGAGTGCTAGAACTCCTCTCACTGCAGGAAAGGACGACTAGAGTGCAAGAGGATTTAAGTTCATGGAGCGGGTGCGCCAAAGCGAAGTTATCGAAAGGCTTTGCGTGACCATCCCATATGAAGGGATGAAAGCTCATTCAATGAGCAGTTGCGAGTACGGGTAAAGTGTACATCCACTGCAGTGTGAGTAAATCAAACTATTCGAATAGCCGTGCTCGCGGTTAATGAGCGACGTGATAAGTTTCTCCCGTGGTAGACTCATAAGTTTTAAAATGATGGGTTGGGATTGCATAATGATTTTGTCTGCTGGTGGACTCAACTTCTCGAACTACGAGAAGGGTGGACTCCACAGAAAACCATGACGAACCGGATGCGGGAGCCATCCTTGGAATCATGATGGATGGTAGACAGAACCGTCGCCGATTTAATATACTATGGAACTAAAACTTGACCTAGCTAGATGTTAGTTTTGTGAAATGATCTGTGAAAATTGGCTTTGTGCAAATAAACCATAGCCATCCTTTGAATGACCCTATCATGTGCATCATTCCGTGTCGGCTTGTTGAGTACGCTAGGTACTCACCCTGGCTATACGCACAAACCTTCAGATGGAGGAAACGAAGAATTGGAGGACCCCTATGCTTACTGCCAAGTGGGCGAAGGAGGAGAAGGCATCTACTAGGTCTTAGTCCTCGGTCGTTGCCTGTGGCAATCAACATGCCGCCGCCTTCCGACTGCTATCTTATCTAAATTCTGCTTTTGGTTGTATCCGGACTAGTAGGTCCTATATGTATTGGATATTGCCTTCGGGCCTATTATTGTAATACTTTTGACGTAAGACTATTCTTGCACTTTGCACCTGGTAATTCAGTACTGTATTCGTGGGTACCAAACTACTCGATCCAGGGATATGGTACTATGAACATGAATGATTCCTGTCCTCAAAAATGGGGGTCGACAACCACCGTCGGCCCCATCCACGCCACCTCCTCACCGGTTAGTTTTTTTGCATACAATTTTGGATGCTATGATTGTACTATGATTATGGATGGATGCAAAGATGGTGGTTTTGGATACTCAATTGATTACGGATGGATGCAAAGTGATTATGCCGTGACTGTACTGTGAATATGGATGGATGCAAAGATGGTGATTTTGGATGCTAAATTTAATATGGATGTATTCTAAGTTGTTATATTACATGGATGGATGGATGCTAATTTTGTAAAATTTTGTACTGTGATTTTGGGGATAGTAGTAGTAGTAGAAAAATTTTTTGGGGACAGTAGTAGTAGTAGAAAAATTTTTTTTGGACATGTTCTTGTTGAAAATTGATGTTTATATGCATGTATGGTGATTTAGGGTATGTGAATTATTTATTATGCAATTATCCTCACTATATGTACATTGGCACTGTAAATGTTTGATGAATTTTTTTGGTAATTTGTTGTGTAGCAAAATTTGACTATTTGGGTGTTAATGGACTGTAAATGAACTATAAATGGACTGTAATGGATTGTAAATGGACTATAAATTTGTTGATTTATTTGTTGTTTGACTAAAACACTTTAGGACTTATGGCTTACTCCGACTAAAACACCCTCTCCTCGGTCAAACATATGTATTTTCCTAAACCTAAACCTTGAGGATGTCGCCTTTGCTGGGGAATGTGATGAGAATAGCTAAGGGAGCTTGAAGTTGAAGGGGCACATGCAATTCCACTATCGGAGACCCCTATACCAAATCGTCAAATGTATGCATATGTATAACTTACATTTGACAATTTGGTCTAGGGGTCTCCGATAGTGGATATAGTTTTGTTTTTCTGAGAGCAAAAAATATAGTATTTTAGAAGTTAAAATATAGTCAATATAGAAAAACCTAAAGAGAAGAAGAAGGAAAAAAAATACAATTTTTTCCTTCTTCTTCTCTTTAGGTTTTTTCTCTAGGTTTTTTTTAGATTTTAGGCATACGCTAAAGTATTGTAAATAAATTATTTTGCTCGATGATGAACTGAAGCCATTCAGACATGTTGCAAATTGCAACATCCAAACACGGTTCGAATTATTTAGGCGTGTTGAAGGCTAGGTGGCAAGCGAAGATCTCCGCATCAATCCATGTGTCAAAGGTCACAACGGAGATCTTCTGCTTGCCACCCAACCTACCACAACGCCTCGTGCTATTACAGATATAGTCTTGTTGTTATGAGAGCAAAAAATATAGTATTTTAGAAGTTAAAATATATTCAATATAGAAATACCTAAACAGAAGAAGAATGAAAAAAATATAGTATTTTTCCTTCTTTTTCTCTTTACGCTGCAATTTCTGCATGTCCTTAACACTGAATAATCTAACAGAGGAAAATATAGAACCGGCAAATACCCGATCCAATTGTGTACATCCATAATGGTCACATTCTTCATAAGTCTCTTCCTGGATTGAGAGAATCAGTTGAGATTCTGAATCCTCTTCCTCATCAAAAGGAAGACATCATGGTGATGGAGAACACAGTGCCAATGGGGACTCTTGATGCGGAGTGTGGACTCTACATGAAGAGTCCCTATTTGCCACGTATTCTCCATCGCCATGATGATTTTCTTTTGATGAGGAAGATGATTCAGAATCACAACTGATTCTATCAATCCTGAAAGAGACTTCTGAAAAATGTCACCATTATGGATGTGCACAATTGGATCGAGTATTTGCCGGATCTTTGTTATATTATTTAGTGTTAAGCACATGTAGTAAATTGCAACATTGAAACACGGTTCGAATTATTTAGGCGTGTTGAAGGCTAGGTCGAATTTTTTTAGGGTAGAAGGAGACTTTGTGCGCACATGTACACCTCATATATACACCATATTACAACTATCCACTCCCTTCGCTCACAAATTTCACAAATTGTGTGTTATGAACAACTGTAGATCAAATGTCGAACGAGAAAGCTCCGTCGGAGGCACCCAACGTCGAACCAATTCATGAGGTTTCGAGCGAAGGCACATGGCAGACCCCAAGCAATCCTTTTGAGATCGAAGTTATGCCAGCACCACCGGTTGAAGCAGACCCCGACTACATCCCTATCGAATCACGTTTAACATTTTCCGATGCTTGACAGATGAAAACAAGGTGGCGCTCAAAAAGAAAGGCCACCAAGTCTGTCGTCATAGCGAAGCCGAGACGGACACAGCAACGTCCGGTCCGATAGAAACAGACATGGCCGCGAGCGCTGGAGGACGTCAAAAGAAAAGACGTGGTCAGAGAAGTAAGATCTAACCCCCTAAGGAGACATACTACATCACCTCTCTGAACCATGATGGGAAGCCAATGGAGCCCAAGGTAGCAATGAAAAAATTTAGCAGCAGTTGCGGGGAACTGGCCAGAACCCACTGCCCTTTAAATGTAGATTCCTGGGAGCAGGTGGATGACAACTTGAAGAACCTTATGTGGAATGAGTTGCAGAAGTAGCTTGTATATCCGCCTGGTTCAGAGGCTCTGGGGAAAGAGTTTTCCTTGAAAACGATGGTGCATCGATGGAGGCAGTGGAAATCGGACATAAACACTCATTACGTGCAAAACAACAAGTCTCCATTTGAAGAATACGGTGGTATTACGCCCGCCGAATGGGACAGGTTCGTGGCGAAGATGACAAGCCCTGAAGCGTTAGCGCAGAGAAAAAAGATGCCTGAACTAGCGAAAAGGAACAAATACCCGCACCAATTGGACTCTAGCAGCTATGATGGCCACGTAGAGAGGTGGCAAGCAACCGAAGAGAAGTTTGCCGCCCAAGGAAAGAAGCAAAAACTGGGTTTGGGAACGGAGCACGGGCCAAGTCATCGACGAGGAAGAGATCCTTTTCGAGGATCCGAATATCGAGCGTGTGACCAGCAACCTGAAGGACATTGCGGAGAAAGAGAAGACAGGGGAATTCATTGCCAAGTGGGAAAATGATCAGTTGACAGCTGCATTGGGTAACCACGAACATTCCGGACGAGTAAGGGGTGTATCGTCAAGGACCAGTTGGAAGGAAGGGTTTCCTGAGGAAGCTACGAGTTACAAGAAACGGGACATGTACAAACAGAAATTGGAAGAGAAGATAGCAAAACAAGTTGAAGATCATTTCTACTCTCTTGTTGCACAAAATCGCCAAGCCTTCCCACACTTGTTTCAGCAATCCGAAGAACCAACAGTACAGATGCCCAGCAGCATTTGGTCAGTTGACACCGCACCTTATCCAGTAGATAACATAACTGCTCCGACGCTGTGTAGCCTGCTCATGCCGATAGGAAGGGTCGGGAAGAGAAAGGAGGTGGGTATAGGACTTGCTATACCAGGGCGTCAATTTCACAACATGCCAATCCCTGAGGAATATGCAAGGGTGCAAGTGGCCAAGGTGCATGCAGAGCATAACAACTTAGAGCTAGATATTCCAGCACCGGAAAGGATAGAATTGCTTGGGACACGGTGAATCCCACCTCCCTCCCCCTAAACAAAAGGTCTGATTCGCCAAGGCATCGTCAGCCAGAAGTCGCTGCAGAACAACCTCCAACTGATGTCCAAGATATTCATCAATCTCCTCCGACACCACCGTCAGCATTGGCGGTACCTACAAGGCCTCTCCTAAAAACCACAAGTCTTCCAAGTCCGAGCAAGCTTGAACCACGTCAGCTTATCCCAAAAATGGTTAGATCAACCTATGATAAGAAAGAAATGGATGTATACGAGGAGAAGTTAGCGTTCCAGGCTTTCAGGGGGAGAGCGCCGACTGACAAGAAGCAAGATCAAACTCCAAAGTTGTCGGATTCACAACAATCGGTGAAAAACCAAGTGGAGGACCTACAAAACTGGACTTCGGACGAAGTGCCAACAAAGTACGAGTACGACAAGCCGTTCTTGCCGTGGCATGTCATGGAAAACATGCCCTGGGAAATGAGGCTAATGCATGATTGGTACCTAAAGGCGTCCAAAATGGGGCTCAACATGATTACTGTGAAGGTCCCGGATCACGCTTTCACCAGTGGACCAAATGGGATACTGGTAATCGATTTCGACGACCTTCACGCAGTATTCAAGATGGAAAAAATGGATATATTTCTTGTTGCTGCATTTTGCCTGTAAGTATCAATCGCACTTAATGTCATAAACGAATTCATTTGCAAACTAACTTCTGAAAAACTACCCGCTGCATTACTTAGGATGCAATTCCACGGTGCGTCAAAGACCAACTATCTAGTTGGATACATTAACCCAACAAGAATATGCTGGACGGAACACGAGGTTCAATTCGTGCAGATTGCGATGAGCTCAAAGGCAAAACGAAGTCCCAAAGAGACGCGATCATCAAAAAAATGCACAAGGCGAAGATGGTTGCGGTAGCACTATACTTGGGCCAATCTATGCTCGAGCACAAAGACAAAAATGTCCTCATGGTCCCTTATGCGCTGCGGTACGTAATATTCTTTCGTACAACCGATAGTTCACTACAATATCACCTACAATTAACATATCTTCTTCGCAGCGATCACTACATACCACGGGACCACATGGCTGTAGTGCTTGATCCGGCACACTACAAGGAGGATACATTCAAAGAGTTCCTTGTCTTGTTAAATTTGTAAGTACTATCATACACAATTTAATAAGTTTTGTCTGTTGTTACTCTCGAAGAAACAATTGACTGAAATAATTAATTTGTCTACATAGAGCACATGCACATTACGTAAGACACGGTGGACCGGTCAAGCATCCACAAAAGAAGAAGCTTCTCGTGAACACACAATGGCCGGTAATTACATGCCTGCTATATGTCGACATTTTATATTGTGTTTAGTTTCAAATATTGACGTACGTATACAATTTTATTCAACACAGTGTTATAAGCAACCTCCAAGCACTAACCTATGCAGGTACTACGTGTGCCAGATGCTAAGAATCTATGGGAGATACACTACAAAGTTGGACAAGTAAGTTCAGAGAAAATATCTTTCTACACGTTAAGATCGATCTTGTATAATTTTCCTAATCGTATCTATGTGTATTCCTTCTTAAATAGATCGAGTCCGTTCCAGTTGTAGCGAACCAGTTCGACAATCGAACCATTCTCAACTTGGTAGCAGATATTTGCCGCTTCATTCGCCGTGATGTCTGCAACCATTCGGGCAATTTCTACAATTCAAAGAGCGAGCTTGCGACGGATGATAAATTCAAACGTCTTAGAGAGTGGGAAAAAGACAACCTGTAATCATTTCTAATCAAGTCTATTTTGTATGTGCTTTCAAACTATTGTAAATTGCGAGACAAAACTTGATATGTATATGAACATGCATGATGTGTACATTTATATCTTTTGTTTGAGAAAATAATTAAATGTATTTTAATTCTTCTGCGAATATATATACATACATCTTGATCGTTCGATAATATTACTGACAGAGAGAAAGGAGAGGAGAGAGAGAGAGGAGAGAGAGGAGTGAGGACACAGACAAAGAGAGCTAGACCTATAGCTAAACACATGCAGCTAGCGCACATAAAATAATACGCATGGGATGCAATCTTCCCGTGCGGTCAACTTAACGAACCACACGGGAAGATGAATTATCTTGTGCGGTCGGGTAAAGTGGCCCGCACGAGATAATCAATCTTCCCGTGCAGGCCTCTTAAGCCTACCGCACGGGATAATTGATCTTCCCGTGCGGTTGGGCTGCCCGCATGCGAAAATGGTCTTTTCCCAGACTATCTCGGGCGTGCGGGCAAGCCTTTCGCACGGGAAGATGCCTTTTGGCCCGCACGCAAAAATTGTTTCTCCAGCAGTGAGCGCCTGACTGATCTCAAACTAGACTATGTCCTCACACATGATGCTTAACAAGCAAAAGGGTGAGAGGTATATCGGCTTTGATTTCACACGCCACCGGCTAGTAGAATTTTCGGTGACGACGATAGTTTAATACTAGTCGGTTCGTGGTGAGTCTGATGATCGATACTATTAGGTGTCCTAGCACAATCGGCTTATATGAATGGGTCATCATGACATTCGGTCTGAAAAATGCTGGGGCTACTTATCAGAGAGCCATGAATTATATTTTTCACGACTTAATCGGCTTGTTAGTGGAAATCTACATTGACGATGTTGTGGTAAAATCCAAGGAAGTTGAAGACCACATAGCTGATTTAAGATTAGTGTTGGAGAGAACGAGGAAATATGGCTTGAAGATGAACCCTACCAAATATGCTTTTGGCGTATCGGCTGAGCAATTTTTGGGTTTTCTTGTTCATGAAAGGGGGATTGAGGTGACACAGAGAAGTATTAATGCAATCAAGAGTATTATTTGAGCTCCCCTCCAATTTTGATTTCTCCGCAGAAGGGAGTGCCTTTTAAGTTGTATTTGTCAGCCGATGAAAAATCAATCGGTTTAGTTTTGATCCAAGAGTTTGAAGGCAAGGAAAGAGCAATATTTTATCTCAGCAGAAGCCTTTTGGATGCAGAAACAAGGTACTCTCCTGTGAAAAAGTGTGCTTGTTCTTATATTCTTCTTGCACAAAGTTGAGTGCACCATTATCTGCAAAGCCGACATAGTCAAATATATGCTATCGGCTTCAGTTTTGAAAGGGTGAGTTAGGAAGTGGATTTTTCCTTTGATAGAATTTGACCTAAGATATCAAGCACCAAAGGCAGTTAAGAGTCAAGCTATAGCCGATTTCATTGTTGAACACCGGGATGATTCAATCGACTCGATTGACATGGTGCCTTGGACATTGTTTCTTGATTGATCAGTTTGCATTCATGGTTGTGGCATCGGCTTGGTTATCATATCACCCAGGGGGCGAGTTTTGAATTTGCTTATACTATTGCACCTTACGCTACAAACAATCAAGCTGAACATGAAGCAGTCCTCAAGGGTTTACAACTTTTGAAAGAGGTTGAAGTTGATGCTGTGGACATTATGAGCGATTCCTTGTTGGTCATCAGCCAATTAGCAGGAGAATATGAATGCAAGAATGACACATTGATGATCTACAATCAAAAGTGTCGAGAATTGATGGATGGTTTTCGGCTAGTAACTTCAAACATCCCTCGAGAGCAAAACGCTGAAGCAAGCGACTTGGCTCTAGGGGCATCATGCTACAAGCTGATGACTACAAATATGAAGTTGAAGTTGCAACGATCACAGTCGACGATTGAAGGTATGATGTTTCTCATTATTTGAAGGATCCTTCCCAATCGGCTTAAAGGAAATTGCATTACAAGACTTTGAGATATGTTTTGCTCGACGACGATCTCTATTATCGGACGATTGACGTTCAACCTTAATCGCATCATACATATCGGCTTTAAATCCCCTAGGAGGTTGTTTGTACTGTCGATAGCCTGGCTTAATAGGGAGCCGATGCTCAACAATTGATCGGCTAAAACCTACCATCTCAAAATACTCCCAAGCAAAGCAATATTTATATTCCTTTAGAAAATCAACAAGCTTGGTTCTAAAATGAGAAGACAAATTTTTACTAATGTATGTCGGCCTAGGCCTATCTCCTGGACCTATATCAACCTCTTCAAGCTCGTCGGCCGACATAAAATCTTGTCCTAGCTTGCCATCGAGATCGTCCACAGTGTCCTTGGTGTAGACTCTTGAGCCCTCCACGACGCTCTCGAAGTAATAATTGAGGCTCTTCATCTCCAATTGGTTGTATAGTAGAATCGGACACCTTTAGAAAGTCAGCCTCCCAAACCTTGTCGGACAAGCAATCGATGCCGTCAATTTTCCACAGGGTTAAATCGGCATTGGCTACGTTTACTGACCTGTCGGCTGGAACAATTTCGATCTTGTCGCCTTGCATTTGATCAAGCTCTGGTGCATGGTAGAAGGGATGCAGCAATTGGCGTGGATCCAATCCCTCCCCAGCAGTAGGCTGTATGACCCCTTCTCATCGATGACAAAAAAGGTGGTAGGTATTGTCTTACTGCCGACGGTCAGCTCAACATTAAGAACCCCTTTTGTTTCAGATGGGTTCCCGCCAAAATCCTTAAGGACCATATTTGTCTTGATGAGGTCATCGGAACCGTTGCCCAGCTTTCTAAAAGTAGCTTAGGGCATTAGATTGACAACGGCTCCCCCGTCAACTAGCATTTTTGACATCGGTTTTCCATTGACAAATCCTTTGACATAAAGAGGCTTAAGATGCCAATGTCCAGTCTGTAACACCCTAAAATTCGAAGGCTTAAAAAAATTGAAATATAAAATTTAGAACTTACAAAAACTTTTGAATTGTTGCATCTTGTCATATTTAATTGCCTCTTATTTTGCGAGTCTTTATTGCCAAGTTATAAATAAGAGAATATTTATTTAACGATGGAAAAGACGATAAGATTTAAAAACCCAAAAAGAAAGGAAATTGCAAAATGAATATTAGAAATAGAATTATAATATATATATATATGTAATTTGGAAAAACTAAGGTTTAATAAAAATTTACTTTTGGACCAAAATTATATTTTTGGGTGAAATATAAAAATTACTAAGTATAAATAAAGAGGAAATTATAGAAATAAAGTTGGGCAAAATTTAAAATTTGAAATTAAATAAAATTTATATTTGGGGCCAAAATTTTATTTTTAATTTTATAGGAAAGAAGGGAATAAAAATTGGGAAAATGAGAAATGGCACTGTTCATTCACCTCTAGGTGTTCGGCCGCGCCACGCGCCTCTCGGACCCCCTCTCTCTCACCTGCGCACGCCACGCATCACGCCCATGCTGCGCCTTCCCGGGCCCCTCCCACGCGTCGCCCTCGCGCCGGCGCGCACGTCACACGCCTCCGTGCCACGCACCGTGCACGTGCGGCGACCTCGCGACCGCGCATGTCGCGTGCCACTCGTGGCCTGCTGGCCCGTCGCCGCCACGCGCGCTGCCCGCGCGCGCCGTCCTCGTGCCCCACGCACACCCCGTGCCCGTGCCGTCCGCCGCCTCACGCCCCACGCTGCACGTGGCCGCCCTGTCGCGCGTCGCACGCCACGTCCCCTCCGCACATTGCCGCCGCGTCTCTCTCTCTCCCCCATACGCCTATAAAAGGGGCCCAAATCCCCTCCTTCTCCACACTCGCCATCTCCCTCCCCCATTCCTCCCCTTGTTCTTTCCCTCGCGTAGCGCCACTGTCATCGTCGCGTCGCCGCCCTCGCCGCCCCCTTGCCGCCACGCTGGTGAGTCCCCTCCCCCTTCACCCTGTGCCACCATGCTGCTCGCGCCCGACCCGGCTTGGTTCGGCCGAGAAGAGAAAGGGAAGAGAGAGGGAAGAAAACAGAGAAGAGAAGAAGGAGGAAGAAGAAGGAAGCAGGGGAGAAGAGGAAGAAAAGAAAAGGAGAAAAGAAAGAAAAGAAAAAGAAAGAAAAGAAGAAAAGAGAAAAAAAGAGAAAAGAAAAATAAAAATAGGAAGGAAAATAAAAAGGGAAAAATATTTAGGAAATTTAGGGGAAAAATATATTTTCTGGAATAAAATTTTAGGAAAATTGTAGGCAAGATATTAAATATAATATTAAGTATTAAATTATCGCATGAATTTAATTTAAGAATTTTATCATATGAATTTTTATAAAATTTAAAAATTCTAAATAGTGTCAAGCTTTAGGGTTAATTATTTTTCGATTAGATTATTTTAATCCTAGGGTTTGTCGGTCCGATCAAATTTGGAGATAAAATTTAAATTAACCATTTCTTTTCCTGTTATAATATTTTTGAATCATCGATCATAGTATTTCTACAATTTAAAATGAATTAATTTAAAATAATGCCACCTCATAATTAATTAAATCGGTTTAACCGTGGAACTTCAAACTATTGTATCTTGCTCGTTTTAACTCGGATTCTATCGAAACTTTAACCTGAACTCATCTAAAATCGTAGACTAGTTTTAGGAGCCAGTTTTACGATTTATTTGTCATTTTGGTGATTTTATTGGAATTCTGATCGCATTCAATCGGATCTCTTGCACGTATTTATAGAGTCCGAGGGAGCTGTTCAGTGCGTCAAAGATCCAGGACAACAAGGTTGCGAGCAAGGCAAGTCACCACTTCCTTTGAGCATGTTGAACCCGCACGTATTTATAGAGTCCGAGGGAGCCGTTGAGTGCGTCAAAGATCCAGGACAACAAGGTTGCGAGCAAGGCAAGTCATCACTTCCTTTGAGCATGTTGAACCCATTTTGCGAACTTATGTTGTTTTTAAATCAAACATGCATGCTATATACATGAGAACTCCCATACTTGTTATATGCCATGCCCTGATATTGAATACTTGTATATTCTTTGTACCCTGTAATGTCGTGCGTTCGGAGTCAATCTTTGACAATGCTTTGTCGTTGATGGGCTATACCCGACAATGGTATTTGTACAGTATGGGGATCGTTGAAACCAGGTTATACATTAGATTGAGGTAAAAGGAACATGAGACATGAATTTTTATATAGGTTCTGACTCCTTGACTGACATGTTCTCCTATTGGCTGGAATCGGTGTTGCCTATATATCAGAATCACGTGAGTATAATATTTGGGATGACCTAATCTAGTTTATGTCGGCTTGGCGGCATGAAGCTCTCACACGTAGTCAACGGCTAGTGTAGTATTCTTCATCGAATATGAACTCAGCAATATTGGCAGTAGCTTTAGATCCCTCTTGTCAGCTTTGTGGTTTCGTATTGGGTTTATTTGGATCTATCTTGTGTGTTTCCTCTTTTCATGAAGGATCTTGTATTTATACTTTTGGATGTTCCCTTGTCCAAGTGGAACTAGAAAGACAAGTATGGATACAATTCAAGTAGTTCTTATAGGGTGCGAGTAGGACTTCGGTCTCCTTCTTTATTCAGAACACCTTATAGAAAGATAATTTTTTTTTATCTGTCGCATATCCTTAACTAAAATATACCTTTGGTATATAATATTTTCGTATATTATAAACTCAATATATATAATGTATCACTTATCCGACACAGATAATATTTATAAATTTATGTAGAAAAGATGAGCGGTCAAAATTTTTTTAATGAATACAGTGTCTACCATCAGTTATTTAACTACAGAGGGAGTAGTTGTTAGAGACCATTTAAATAAGAAAGGGTATAATAAAATAGTTCTAGTTGTCATGAATATTATGCATAAGTACGCTTTCAATAAGATTTTTCTGAGATCAGTGATGTAACACTCGTTTCCCTCTATATAAGCATCTATTAGTAGGCGTATTTGTTGGGATTGAGTGTAAGACTACGTATAACTGGTGTGTATGTGTTTACGTCTGCTTATAATAAAAGAATAAATAAAATATTCCATACGTGAACAATTTTAATTAAAATTTAGTTAATATTAAAATTTATACTTAATATAGGAGTAATATTTTTTCTTGTGTTTTATATTGCAGATAGATCCTATATAAAACATAGTGAACTATGGCTTAAATAGTCAACTATGATAGAAAATAAATAAAGGACAGTACATTCCATATATGAACAATTTTAATTAAAATTTAGTTAATATTAAAATTTGTACTTAATTAGGATGTAATATTTTTCTTGTGTTTTATATTGCAGACATATCCTATATAAAACATAGTGAACTATGGCTTAAATAGTCAACTATGATAGAAAATAAATAAAGGAGAGTAAAAGGGGCCACAGAGGAGGGTGCGAACCGTGAATGCGGACGGTGAATGGATCATATGTATGTATATAAACATGACATCTTTGAATCTGAAAATTACGAGGGAATGGTGGATTTTCTTTTTCCCCACAGCATGTACAAGGTTTTTTTTTTTGCTTTTTTCAGCAAATAGCGTGTACCACGTGTACTTATGGTTTCGCGGACAGGTGGTAGCTATACGTACAAACAAAACAAGTTTTGGCTGTGTTCACAAGTGTAGGTTTTCAACCTCTACTCCTTCTCAACACACACGTTTCTCAAACTACTAAACGGTATGTTTCTTAAAAGTGTTTTATGTAGAAAAGTTATTGTAAAAAATGATATTATTCCATCTTTAAGTCTTTTAAACTAATACAATCATATGTAATCTCATTTTGAACGGAAGGATTAAAATTTTTCCCAATCGTACATATATAGGTAGTGTCAATGTCAAAAATAAGGCATACTTCTTATATATGGGTTTGTGGTATACGACAATATCATATATCTAAAGATATACGAGAAGGTATATTTTGATTAAGAAAATATGTCAGATATAGAAAAAAATTGTTTTCTTGGAATAGAAGGTGTCATAGTCTTATTTTGTGAAGACAAGGTTTCCTTAAGCCCGTATCCTATGCTAGCTCTCCGAGTTCTACTTAGAGAAAAAGTTGATCTACGCTATAAATACAATATTCCCGGGAGGAAGGGACACCGAATCATAAGTCATAGTCAGAGCCAAATTCGCCAATTAGATCTCGTCGGGCCGTTCTCGGTGGATCCCAATCGGTGAGTGAGTGTATCCATCTTACTTTCCCTTTGTAATTCATGTGGTATTCTTTCATATATTCATATAAACTATAGTAGGGTTATTACTCATCTGGAGGGGCCAAACCAGTATAAATCCTTGTCTCGTGTCTTCTTGTTACAGTCGCACGTATACCTTGTTTCAACGATCCCTATACCCTCAAGATATTGTCTTCGGGTATAGCACGTCAACAATGGAACGTCTGGGTAGGGATTTGGTGCAAAGGAATCTTGATGAGATGACTTCAAGAAATGACATTTCTGACAAGGGCTACTATGATCGTCCTAGCCTGAGAGGTCCAACTTAGCAGGCCTTCGCTTAGGTCCAGGTTGGATCCATTGTGTTCCTAGTGTTCGCTCCTATCCTGATAGCCACGTCTTTGGTTTTCACTAAAAACGTTGCTACAACCTGACAGGCAAACGATCCCCCTACAGTGGCCACTTCTTCGGTATACACCGAGGACGATGTGCCAACATCACAATTTATTGACAAACTTGCCAAAGCAATCAATTTCCCGGCTTCCACGGAGAACCAAGTACCGACAAGGAGGTCTGTCGACAAATTCTCCAACTGGTGTCCAATCCATAAGACTACTGTGCATCCCTTAAAAGATTGTCGGGTTGTACGAGACGTGAAGGCTGAACTCGATGCCTACAAGGAACGAGATATCCAGTGCACGTGCCCGTACAAAATGTGGTGTCCTATCCATAAGTCTAGGAACCACCCTCTTACGGGATGCCATATCTTTCTTAAGATTACCGATTCCCATGCCTCCGTATCTAGCGGAGGCTCCATGTTTTCATGTGGTCTGATCCACTATTGTCGAAAACAAGCTAACGACGCATTTGTTGACGATGACACACCTGATGTACCCGATTGCATGGTTGGGTACATCGATTTGGACCCCCTTGAGCCATGTATTCTTCATAGCTTGGACGATCTTGAATCATCAAGTTCAAACTTGCTTCGTGACATGAACGTGATCGACGAAGCAGTACGGAATTCAAATGGCGATGATCATGCTCGGGACAGCCTTGAAGACAGAGAAATCCACTCCCGAAACAGGACTCCTACACTGGTTGATCCAATCCAAATGCTTATCAAGCACTTGACTAGCATCAACAATCTACTACGACAAGGTCCTTTTGACCCAGTGACTCATCCTGATGCGGACGCTTGGTTGGAGCGCATGAAGTCCACCAGTGCTAACCTCAGTTCTTCCTTCAGGACCGCCGCATCTCAAAGTGACCCACCCCAGAACGACGAAGTTCCCGAGGATGCAGACGCCCTCAACGGTCCAAATGTAGACAATGGAGGGCGTCACCCCCCTAAGAATGTTCCACCATGACGGTAAGCTCGACAAACGCCTCCCCGTTACAACGCTTGTGACCTTCATGATCAATTGAACAGCTGAAGGCAATATCGACAAAACTGAAAGGATTTCACCACCAATAGTCCCGAGCTCAGTGTAGAAGGGACCAATGTCGGGATGACAATTCCGATCGGGACCGAGATCGTCAAGATCGACAAAGCCATCAGGACAACAACGATCGAGGTTGACAAGATCACCATGATAGCCGAGAACAACGAGATTCATGATCCCTAGGTCTAAGGTGGGACCGAAGCCACGACCGTCAACGTAGAGGTCATGCTCCTGAGTATGGTGATCCCTCGTCACAATCATCATCATCCTCTAGAGGTGGATCACGCGGACCACGAGGTTAGTGACCACCCCTCCTACCTAGAGGTGGATGTCAGGCCTTCAAACCTTCACTTCGAGAAGTCAGATGGCCTCCCAAATTTTGCCTCGCCACGATGGAGAAGTATGACGGCAGCATCGATCCCAAAGAGTTCCTGCACATCTACTACACCGTCCTCTACGCAACTATCATGCGTAGAAATTTAGCCAAATTTCCATAATATTTTGTGTATAAATTTTGGTCGAGGAATCAGCCAAGGTACACAAAACGACAAATCAATATACATATCCAAACATAAATAAAGCGTAAATACCTACAGCCGAGACACTTAGCTAGAAAGGCGACGACATCTGAGAGTTGCGGCTGATTCTCTCGGTCGGAGGTAGGATACGGAGCTTACAGGTGGATCCCACCTGTTGATGGGACATGAGAGAGGAGGGACACGAAATGGACTTTGTGAAACGGAAGGAGGAAAGCGGGCCGGCGACACAGGAGGGAGGAAGGTGAGGAGGGAGGCGAAGTAGACTTCGCGAGGAGAGGGCGAGCGAGCCGATGGCAAGCTAGGCTGGGAAGGGAGGAGAGAGGAGGGCGGCCGGCTTTAGCGGGCTAGGCCACGAGGGATGGAAAGTGGTCCTTTGCAAGGGAGGCCGGGCCGAGAGGGGAGAAGGAAAACGGCTCGAGGCTAAGGGAGGCGAAACAGACTTCGAGGGGATGGGCCGAAAATGGCCCAGAACAGGGAAACAATTTTTAATTGTTTTTCAATTTATTTTATTGATTAAATGAACTTTTTATCTTAAAATTACTTCTTGAGCTTTGAAAATTCACAAGAAATTACATAGAGTACTTTAGGGCATGAGAATATTAGAGAAATATTTCCAATGATAATTTTTGAAAGGAAATTTAATTTCCCACATTAATTTCACTTGATAATTTTTTAACTTGTAATATAATTTCTAGAAATATATTATTAAGCATTTTTAACCCCGGACGAAAATCGGGGCGTGAGAGCGACGGACACTAATGACAATGCACTGGCAAATTACTTACGAGCTGCCTTGAAAGGTTACTGGCAAATTGCTTGAAAGGTTCTGCTTGGTACACCCTATCTCTTCAATCTCTTCCTAGCCGGATCTTTGGAAGCAATTTGTTTGCAATTTCCAAGGCACCTACAAGAGACATGCGGTCGAGGACGTCCTCCACGCCGAAACCCAATCGAAAATCTAGCCAACGTCGGAAGAAGGCCAAAAAGCAAAAAGCACAGACATAGATCCTTGTCGCCGAACAAGGAACCACCGGTCCTTGACAACCTGCCCCACAAGACAATGAGCCAGTCCGACAATGGTGCCCGGTTCACAAGAGGAGTGCGCACAAGTTCGAGGAGTGCACTGTATTTCAATGAGCTATTGGCAGGAAAATGGCCCTCGAGAAGGGAAAACGAGTTCGCGTGGTAGAGAAGGGAAATGACAACACTTCATCTAACAACGAACCAGATTTTTTCAACTTCGACCAACATGTGGCGCATATTTTCAGCGGATCTACCTCTTATTCTTCCAAACAGGAAGACAAGAAGGTAGAACGTGAAGTATACTCTACATCCCGGGAATTAAGGTCCAAGATGAAGTGGTCTGATCAGAAGATTGAGTTCTCCGACAGTGAGCTCCCATCTCTGGCGACAACACCCAGATGATATCCAATTGTAGTCGAGCCTACTATTCAGAACATCAAAGTCACCCGAGTTCTCATCGATGGTGGCAGCTCGATTAACTTCCTCTTCGCCAGCATGCTTGATGCCATGGGGATTCCTCGAAGCAAGCTCACCCCTTCAGAGCAACCCTTCCACAGCATCACCCCAGAGTCATCGTCCAGGCCATTGCGGAAAATCAACTTGTCCATGAATTTTGGTAAAGCTAACAACTTTCAGACCGAGCAAATTTTTGACGGTCCTTAATTACCAAAATCTGACCGTCAATTCCTGCATAAACGGAACAAACAATGCACACCAATGTAGCGGTAGGGTTATTTACTAACTCTTTCTATCAGTGTTGGTGTTTATTTATATGTAGGTAAGTAACACATCGAAATGAAGTGAAAGTACGCTTTCATGGAGAAGAAATACAATTCAGACCAATCGACACTCGCCATGTCAGCTTCCCGTCGACCAGAGGGCCCACAAGTCAGGTGAAACTGACTTAAAGTGGGGCCAAACACCCGGGAACCGCCTTAAGGGCCCACATGTAAGTGACCAGTGAAACGCGGTGGAGAGAGGGGCTAACCAGGGTTCAGCCAAACCCTGGTTCGATCGAACCAAGGTTGCCTCCTCTCACCTCCACCAACCATGTGGCACTCTTAAAGCCCTTCACAATAACAGTTAGGCAGGTATGGCAGTTATAAACCGCCATTTACAACCGTAATTGGATGCTATTTAAGGAGGGAACTTCACTTCAATCAACACACCTCAAGAAGAACAAAACTCCACTCCAAAGGCATAGTACTAGGTCTCTAGTGCTTAGAAAATAGGGTAGAGAGTGAGGGGTAGTTCGGAGGAGTGACGGGTGTCACACCCGGAAATTCCCTAGTAATTCCCGAACTAATTTGTGTATCAATCCGCAACCAAGAATCAGCCAAGGTATACAAATCGACAATTTAATATACAGATTCATCAAATAAACTAATGTGATAAATACTTATAGAAGAGACATTTAGTCCTTAGCATGAACAAAACTGTAGCGAAAAAGAAAATCTAGCGAAGCTTATACTCCACTCCCGCAGGCAGCTCAACTGGGATCTAAGCTAAAACGTCTTCTCCTTCGGAAGTCTTCTTCAACTGAGGTTGATTGGTTATTACAAGAGTGAGTACATGCAATACTAAACAAGCCACACAACAAGTATGCAAGTGCACAGGGATTCAAAAGATGACCATAATAGAGTTTCATTTGCAAAGTCCATTTAGAAAATACCTGAGAATTTGTAAAACAGTAGAGTAATTAGTCATCAATGTTAATCATCACTGAACAACACCCCAATGCTGCACAGGCCCAACCAACTCTGACAACCAATCCCGGTTGCACAGATCTAAACTCCATTACATGAGCTAACAAGTTATCATCATAAATTTATCATCATTATTGAGTAGTGTGGGAGTAATCACGAAAAACATTGCTAGGCCCAACCATAACCGTGGGTACAACTATTCGAATAGTTTGAACTCTGATCAGAGATGTACAAAATTACCCACAAGACACAATCTCAACATCATGTCAACCATGCGTCGCGATACCAAAAAGTACCCGAATAGAGATTGTGACAAGACCTTTCGTATAACACATCCAACAGAATGACACCCACTAAGCATCTGTCTCCGACAGGGAATGGCCAGTTACCTAACATGGATATTACTTAGTGCCCAAAAACATATGTGGACTTAATTGTCTGCCACCTGTGGACTTAATGTTAGTGATATGCCCTAGAGGCAACATGGAGATGTTGGATATCACGTCAATGTTTATGAATTAATGAATAAAGTGTTATTCAGTTCCATGAAATAGACATCTTGTATTGATCAATAAGTACGTGACTTATTTATGAGACTCTTTATGTATTCTAAACGATCCCGATCATATGTCATATTGTTGGAACAAATATGATTCTAAGATCGGCATGTTTATTGATTGATGATCATGTCTCATAGATCATGGGTATGGAGATACCAAATCAATAAACATGGACACATGTGTTGGAGAACACATTGTTGGATAGACCCATCATGAGACACTACAGGAATTAATGTGCCATTAGTTGGTCTCGGGTAGTGTTGGTAAAAAGTCCTTAGACCCGAGATCACCATGGATTCCAACATGTGTAGTAGCCTACTTTGGGACTACCAAACACTATTCCGTAATCGGGTAGTTATAAAGGTAGTTTTCGGGTTTGCTATGAAACATGGAGTGGGATGTGAGTGATCAAGATGGAATTTGCCCCCTCCTTTGGAGAGATATCTCTGGGCCCTCGAGGTGATGGATTATGGAAATGCATGGCCATGCTAAGTTGATTGAGGAGTCAATCAATAGACGGATAATCCAATACGGTTCGAGTGAATGGTTAAGCTATTGAAGGGATGGCACACATCTTGCCTATAGCTTAACCGGTATCGTGAGGCAAAGGGATTTGTGTACACATTACAGGTTCGAGCCGATATTATTCTTGTATACTATGGTGTCAATATGTGCTGCTAGGCGCCGCTGTTGACGGGTCGGCTGAGTTGGACTCGAGCCGACGATCGGCTAAGTTAGACTATAGCCGAAACCGAGTATACCTCAACCTACGGGTCGCACACTTAAGGGGATAAGAACATGCATTCGAGTTGGACTCGGATACGGCTCATCGGATAGGGATCCGATCGGATAGAGTCCTATAGGCTTACGACGTATGGGCGGCCAACTCTATGAGATACGGATGAGATTTGGTTCAAAAATAGAGTCCGATCGGCCACTAATCCTAGTCGGCCAACTCTATATAAAGGAGGGAGGGGTGGAGAGCTGCGACACGTCAATTGCATCGCGTGCAACGAAGTCGCCGAGATCAATCTCCACGGAAACCCTCCCCACTTTCGAGCCAAACCCTAGCCTTGCATCGCGTGCTAGCACACGGGTGTTCGGCGTTCGTCCCCGGACGTGTGGATACCGGTAGAGGTGCTGCTACGTTGCACGCCGTTCATCGGCTGTGGAGGAATCGGCTGCGGTTGAGCGCATCGGAGCGAGGCGTGAGAACACGGTCGGATGACTCGGAGCGAGGCACGAATCGGCTGATTGGCGAATCGATCCTCGGGAATCGGCTGTCGGCTTGCGAGAATCGGCTACACGCGTTCCGGATCGGATAGCCCGATTGGCTGTTTCCGTTGCACACTCCAATCGGTAACGATCTATCGGCCCTTACTTGCAAGTGTTCTGGTTTGCGCGGTAGAAAAGTTTTGTTTTCGGCTAGCGTAGCCTCCGCATAACCTAAAGTGGTATCGAGCTAATCTTGCTTAGTTCGGATTTTAGATTGGATCTGGAACAAGTTTTGCGCACGGGTTGATTAGATCAATCAATTTTACGGGATTTGTTGAGGAGAGTTCATGGTAATTGCGTTCCTTGATAGTGTATCGGAACGGCGTAATGTGATTATCTCGAAGCAATATCCATAGAACTCGGTTTGAGTCGGCTTTGAGATAGCGTTCCTTGATAGTGTATCGGAACGGTATAATGTGATTATGCCGAAGCTATCTCGTAGTCCGATCTTGTTAGCTGCCTCGCGCCTACGCAAACCATCTCCCTTGATAGTGTATCGGGACGGCATAATATGATTATGCCGACATGGTTCCGTAAGCGAATTCATAGATTGGATCTATGAATTTCGTGTGGTGTTCGGGCGCTGCCCGGCCCGCGAGGGGCTTCCCCTCGACCCCCCCGCCGTGTGCGTACCCCTTAAAGGTTGTCTTGATGTCGTAGCTATGCGATAGGTAGAAAATGTTTCTACGCCTAACTTGTTTTTGCAGAGAATGCTTTGAGATGGTATGGCCCTATTGTATGTATGAGATGCATGTGATGCATGTAATATTCTTTCATATGTGCAATCCTTGTAATATTCTTTCATACGTGCAATGCTTGTAATATTCTTTCATGACCTGCGAGTCGATGTAATCTTCAATTAGAGCTTCTATAGTAGTAGCTTAGTTTGAAGAAATCAAGCATCATGCACATTGGAAGATGGTGCCGAAGATGGAGATCCTCGCGCCGACATGGAGATGGAGATCACCATGTGAAGGGGGCCATACTATTTCATGCTATTCTACCTTTCATATATGTGATATGTTTGTTTGATAGGATAGCATCCCTCACAATATTAAGTAGTAATGATGCCCTTCCAAATGTTGCACCCGTCACCGTTATGCTCGTCAATGGTGGGTCCGCCAAAGCGAGTGCCATTCTCTATCATAACACGAGGGGTATATGTCGACATATACATGCAGGAGCATTTGGTTTACTTAACAAGGCTATCAAAACAGCTTTGGGCCTTGGGGCATAGGTTGGCGCCGAGGCATGGAGATGCCACACCAACAACAAGAGTCACATAGAGATGTGATTAGCAAGGAGTTGCTTACCGATGTTACTAATTTTCTAGCAGTGATGCCAAAGCTCACTAGAAAATTAACTAACATGTGGATCTTGACCCAATACGTAACCTAGAGGGAAGGTGGAAAATATGTAATGGGAGTCTAATGTTAAATTGTTTAATAATAGACATAGCATAAACATTGTGCTAAACTTTGCTTTTTGTTGTAGAATAAATGGTGGCTAATACTACACCGTGCTTTTAATTTGCGATCTATTCTCGAAAAGGAAAAATTAAATGGAACAAACTTTATGGATTGGTATCGCAACTTGAGAATTGTTCTCAAGCAAAGCGTAAGGAGTACGTTCTTTGAAGTACCCTATCCCGAGGATTTGCCTAATAACGCTACCGCAGCGCACGGAGGGCTTACGAGAAGCACACTAATGATGCCCTAGATATAAGCTGTCTCATGCTAGCTACAATGTCCCCCGAGCTTCGAAGCAATATGAGAGCAGCGATGCTCACACTATTATTCGGGGACTGCGTGGCATGTTTGAGAACCAAGCTCGGGCCGAGAGGTTCAACACCTCAAAGTCCTTGTTTGCGTGCGGAGTTTGTTGAGGGAATCCGTCGTCCGCATGTGATAAAGATGATTGGCTATATCGAGGTCTTGAGAAACTAGGTTTCCCTCTTAGCCAAGAGTTGGCTACACACATGATTCTCCAGTCACTCCCTCCGAGCTTCGAGTCATTCATATTAAATTATCACATGAACAATATGGATAGAACCTTGGCTGAATTGCATGGGATGCTAAAGACAGTGAGGAGAGTATCCGAAAAACGGTCATCATGTGATGATGATGCGAAGGCTAAGCGCAAACCACTGTCAAGAAGCTTTGCACCAAGAGGAAGTTAACTCCCGATGAGATCGCGAGTACCTCCAATGCAAAGAAGGGCAAGAAGGGGTCGGCGGCATCGATGCCGTTTGCTTCTATTGCAAGGAGACATGCCCTTGGAAGAGAAACTGCAATAAGTACATGGAGGATCTCAAAAAGAACCAAAGTACGACTTACCGCTCGTATTAATGTTATAGACATTAATCTTGCTACTTCACCTACTCGACTCTTGGGTATTTGATACCGGATCGGTAGCTCATATTTGCAAGTCGTTGCGGGAATGAGAAGAAGTAGAGGATTGAGAAGGGCGAGGTGAACTGCGCGTCGGCAATGGAGCAAGCGTTGCTACGCTTCTTGTCGGCACGACCACTTCATCTACCTTCGGGATTAGTTTGGAATTAAATAATTGTTATTGTGTTCCAACACTATGTCAAAACATTATTTCCGCTTCGTGTTTGCAAGCGGAAGGATATGATTTTAGATCGGTGAACAATGGTTTTTCAATATATCTTAGAGATATGTTCTATTTTCATGCTCCATTGGTGAATGGATTATACGTTTTGAATCTTGAAGCGTCTCCCATCTATAACATTAATACGAAAGGCAACTCTCGATGATATAAACCCCACGTTTATCCGGCATTGTCGCTTAGGCCATATAAATCGAAACGCATGGAGAAGCTCCATAAGGATGGATTGCTTCACTCTTTTGATTTTGAATCATTTGAGACATGTGAGTCTTGTTTACTTGGTAAGATGACAAAGGCACCTTTCACGGGACACGAGTGAAAGAGCAAGTGACTTGTTGGCACTCGTACATACGATGTATGTAGACCAATGAGCTCAACGGCGAGGTGGTTATCGTACTTCATTACCTTTACTGATGACTTTAGTAGATATGGTTATATCTACTTAATGAGGCATAAGTCCGAATCCTTTGAAAAGTTCAAAGAATTCCAGAATGAAGTACAAAATCATTTAGGGAAAACAATCAAGTTTCTACGATCGGATCGTGGAGGAGAATACTTGAGCCAAGAGTTTGGTAATCATCGAAAGATTGTGGAATTGTTCCACGCTTACTCCGCCAAGAACTCCACAATGGAACGGAGTGTCCGAACGGAGAAATCGCACCTTGTTGGACATGGTGCGGTCGATGATGAGCCAAAGTGATCTTCCGTTATCCTTCGGGGATATGCTCTTGAAACATGCGCTCACACTAAATAGAGTTCCATCTAAGTCGGTTGAAAAGACACCATATAAGATATGGACAGGGCAACCCCTAGTCTCTGTCTTTTCTCAAAATTTGGGGATGCGAAGCTTATGTAAAACGTTTACGTTGACAAGCTCACACCCAAATCGACAAGTGCTTCTTTGTGGATATCCTAAGGAAACTAAGGGATATTACTTTTATAATCGAGAACAAGGCAAAGTGTTTGTCGCCGACACGGTGTCTTCTTGGAGAAAGAGTTTCTTTCAAGAAGGGTTAGTGGGAGCAGGGGTGCATCTTGAAGAAGTTCAAGAAACACCGGAAAATGTTTCAAGACCACGGAACCACAACAGGGAGGAGCAAAGAGTTGCGCCACCGTTGTAGATACACCACCCACGGAGGTCCGAAAGATCACGTCGTGTGCCCGACGTACACAGTGTGGAACAACGTGATATATTGTTGTTGAACAACGATGAACCTAAGACCTATGAGGAAGCGATGGTGGGACCCGATATTCCAACAAGTGGCTTGCAGCCATGAAATCCGAAATAGAATCCATGTACGACAATCAAGTTTGGAACTTGGTTGATCCACCGATGGTGTCAAAAGCATTGAGTGCAAATGGGTTTTTAAGAAAAGGCCATATGGATGGAAATGTTCACATCTATAAGGCGCGATTGGTGGCGAAAGGTTTTAAACAGATTCAAGGAGTTGATTATGATGAAACCTTCTCGCTTTGTCGCAATGCTTAAATCTATTCGGATTATCCTAGCGATTGCTGCATATTTTGACTATGAGATATGGCGATGGATGTCAAAACGGCTTTCCTAAATGGAAACCTAAGCGAGGATGTATACATGATACAACCTCGGGGTTTTGTCGATCCAGAATCGCTGGAAAGATATGCAAGCTACGAAATCCATTTATGGATTGAAGCAAGCATCTCGAGTTGGAATATTCGTTTTGATGAAGTAATCAAAGGGTTTGGTTTCATCAAAAACGAAGAAGAGGCCTGTGTTTACAAAAGGTCGTGGGAGTGCAATTGTATTTCTAATCTTATATGTGGATGACATATTATTGATTGGAAATGATATCCCTATGCTAGAATCCGTGAAGTCTTCATTGAAAAATAGTTTTTCCATGAAAAACTTAGGGAGGCAGCATACATATTGGGCATTCGGATCTATAGAGATAGATCCAAGAGGTTAATTGGATTAAGCCAAAGTACATACATTGACAAGGTGTTGAAAAGGTTCAACATGCATGATTCCAAGAAAGGTTTCTTGCCCATGTCACATGGCATTAATCTTAGCAAGAATCGGTGTCCTCGGACACATGATGAGCGGAATAAGATGGGTATGGTTCCATATGCTTCGGCAATTGGATCCATCATGTATGCCATGCTTTGTACACGCCCGATGTCTCGTACGCTTTGAGTGCTACGAGCAGATACCGGATCCGGTGAAGGTCACTGGATCGTAGAAGAATATCCTTAAGTACTTGAGAAGAACTAAGGATATGTTCCTAGTCTATGGAGGTGAAGAAGAGCTCGTTGTAAGTGGTTACACCGATGCTAGCTTCCAAACGGACAAGGATGATTATAGATCGCAATGCGGGTTCGTGTTCGCCCGAACGGAGGCGCGATCGGTGGAAGAGTTCCAAGCGGGATACGTTGCTGATTCTACAACGGAGGCCGAGTACATTGCTGCTTCGAAGCGCAAAGGAGGCTGTTTGGATCAAGAAATTCGTTTCGAGCTTGGTGTGATGACTAGTGCAACTGGTCCAATGTCTCTCTATTGTGACAATAGTGGAGCCATTGCGCAAGCCAAGGAGCCGAGGTCACATCAAAAGTCCAAACACATACTTCGGCGATATCATCTCATCTCGCGAGATAGTGGACGAGAGGTGATGCCAAGATATGCAAAGTGCGCACGGATCTCAACATAGCCGATCCGCGACAAAACCTCTCCCTCGGCCGAAGCATGAGGCGCACACAAGAGCAATGGGTATTAGATACTTACATGATTGACTCTAGTGCAAGTGGGAGATTGTTAGTGATATGCCCTAGAGGCAACATGGAGATGTTGGATATCACGTCAATGTTTATGAATAAATGAATAAAGTGTTATTCGGTTCCATGAAATAGACATCTTGTATTGATCAATAAGTACGTGACTTATTTATGAGACTCTTTATGTATGAATCTATTTCTAAACGATCCCGATCATATGTCATATTGTTGGAACAAATATGATTCTAAGATCGGCATGTTTATTGATTGATGATCATGTCTCATAGATCATGGGTATGGAGATACCAAATCAATAAACATGGACACATGTGTTGGAGAACACATTGTTGGATAGACCCATCATGAGACACTAAAGGAATTAATGTGCCATTAGTTGGTCTCGGGTAGTGTTGGTACAAAGTCCTTAGACCTGAGATCACCATGGATTTCAACATGTGTAGTAGCCTACTTTGGGACTACCAAACACTATTCCGTACGGGTAGTTATAAAGGTAGTTTTCGGGTTTGCTATGAAACATGGAGTGGGATGTGAGTGATCAAGATGGAATTTGCCCCTCCTTTGGAGAGATATCTCTGGGCCCCTTGAGGTGATGGATTATGGAAATGCATGGCCATGCTAAGTTGATTGAGGAGTCAATCAACGGACGGATAATCCAATACGGTTCGAGTGAATGGTTAAGCTATTGAAGGGATGGCACACATCTTGCCTATAGCTTAACCGGTATCGTGAGGCAAAGGGATTTGTGTACACATTACAGGTTCGAGCCGATATTATTCTTGTATACTATGGTGTCAATATGTGCTTGCTAGGCGCCGTGTTGACGGGTCGGCTGAGTTGGACTCGAGCCGACGATCGGCTAAGTTAGACTATAGCCGAAACCGAGTATACCTCAACCTACGGGTCGCACACTTAAGGGGATAAGAACATGCATTCGAGTTGGACTCGGATAGGCTCATCGGATAGGGATCCGATCGGATAGAGTCCTATAGGCTTACAACGTATGGGCGGCCAACTCTATGAGATACGAATGAGATCCTATTCAAAAATAGAGTCCTGATCGGCCACTAGTCCTAGTCGGCCAACTCTATATAAAGGAGGGAGGGGTGGAGAGCTGCGACACGTCAATTGCATCGCGTGCAACGAAGTCGCCGAGATCAATCTCCACGGAAACCCTCCCCACTTTCGAGCCAAACCCTAGCCTTGCATCGCGTGCTAGCACACGGGTGTTCGGCGTTCTGTCCCCGGACGTGTGGATACCAGTAGAGGCGTTGCTACGTTGCACGCTGTTCATCGGCTGTGGAGGAATCGGCGTGGTCGAGCGCATCGGAGCGAGGCGTGAGAACATAGTCGGACGACTCGGAGCGAGCGCGAATCGGGCGATTGGCGAATCGACCTCTTCGGGAATCGGTGTCGGCTTGCGAGAATCGGCTACACTTGTTCCGGATCGGATAGCCACGATTGGGTTTCCTGCACACTCCAATCGGTAACGATCTATTGGCCCTTACTTGCAAGTGTTCCTGGTTTGCGCGGTAGAAAAGTTTTGTTTTCGGCTAGCGTAGCCTCCGCGTAACCCAATACTTAATTGTCTGCCACAATTAAAATTATAAAGAAACCACCATGGTGTCCCCCTTGCCGAACATGCTACACAACGATCTAGCCGTTCCGAGCCGTACGGTTAATGCTTCCACAACGTAGCTCGTGAATCGGTCCTTAATTGCAATGAGCACTCTCATCAAAAACACCATACCATGTGCTCACGACCCACCATTAATTAAATTTTAGTTGACCATTAATTTATTAATTAATCAGTCATGATCATCATCATGAGGCACCATTAATTATCCAATAAGGGGATATAACTGAATCATTAACTTTCCCATATAAAATGATACTAAAGTTTACAAGGATGGCTAAGCTATTATTCTTAATATCTATTTAAACTATTACATAAATTTGAACTAGTCAAATTGCAACCCATAGGATAATCAAGTCATATTGGCCATAATATTGGGAAGTACGCTCAAACCACCCAATGACATTCAAAAATAAATGCACTTTTGATGTAAATATAGAATTTAAATATAGGATCAACATGCTCAAAGGGATCTTTGGGATCTGTGTGACTTGCCTTGCAATAATTAATCATCAATTCATCTTTTGAAACTTATTCGACGAACGAACGATCCTCCGAAGCTATGGAAAACTAAACCTAGAACACAAAATAAAAAAACACTAATAAAAACCAAATAAACAGTACAATTAAAGTTCATAAATTGGTAGATCTTAATTTTAGATGAATTATGAGACTCGAACGACCTCATTCGGAGTTCGTATGAATTAGTTATGAATTTTTGAAGTTTTAATTCAATTAAACCTAAAAATGTTTATTGCGTCATATTGATTTATTTTTGAACTGGAAAAGGAGGATTATGACATCAGCCCTGATCGGTCCATGGTAGACTAGGTTCACCGAGATGGTCCATGGGTTCATAGGGTTTGGACGGCTAGGATTGAATCAGATCAGATCTGATGGCTGAGATTTAATCGAATCAATCTATAAAGATGAATGGTTGGGATTTAACTGATTAGATCCAACGGACAAGGTTGAATCTAGAGGGATACACATCAGTAGACGCGTGGCATAGAGGAGATGATGCGGCGCTGAGGTGGCGGTGACAAGGCATTGAAAAGGATGCTACGAGGGCTGCCACGCAAGCACGATGGCCGGTGGCTCAGGATTGCGGCATCGACAAAGAATGGCGACGCGACGATGAGAATAGAGGGAACCAAAAGAGAGAGGGGAACATGGTGATCCTCACCAACACAAAACCAATGACGAACGACGACGAGAAGTGGCCGACGACGAGCTCCAAACGGCGGCGACGCTCGGGACAATGGCGACGACGGCTTCTTGGCGATATTTCGAGGAAAAGGAGGGGCAGACGACCTTTAGATTGACCTTGCAAAGATAGTAGTGAAGACGACGTCCGAAGACAACAACTTAATCGGCAATGAGGCTTGGCCGAAGATGAACATAGGCAGCGACGCTCGGGCTTCACGGTGACGAGGTCCTTCTCGGGGTTTTCGACGAAGGGGAGATGGTTGCCGGGCTTTGTCTCGATGCTGCAATGCTGAGGAAGGAGACGACACTGACCGGGGATGGCCGAGACGATGGGAGAATGTAGCCGAAGTTGAGGACGACGGTGGAGAGAGACGAAACTCACGGAGAGGTGGCTAGGGAATAGGAAAACTCAAGAAAAAAAAGAGGGGAACGAGAGGGGAGCTCGAGGACTCTATTTATAGGATCAGGAGGAAGAATCCAAGCCCAACACGGTGAAATTTCACCGGCAAAGGAAAGCTAGGTTTTAGGAAAAGAAAGTCCAAGTTGCAAAGGAAAACTAAGATCGATTTCTTTGCGGATTTGGATGATTTTTGTGGAATGGAAAGAGGAGATAAAGGGAAATATTATCCCTCAACCAATTTTGGATTTGGGCGAGGGATTCGATAGGATTTGCAAAGGGGAAAAAAACAGCAGCTCAGAGGAACAGTTGCTGGCTGGAGGAAGAAGACGACATTGTAGCAGAGGGAGATAAAGTAGACTTCTCTGTCCTAAAAGTTCTAGGCTGATTTGAGAGAAGGAGGCCAAGCAGACTTCCAGAACAATGGCAAACCAGGGCCAGATTGAACTGAGGGAGGAAAGGCTGAGGGAGGAAAGGCAGACTTCCAGAATTCAGCCCAAACTCTGGAAAGAGAAATTAAATTACTTTTTCATTTAAATTAGTCACTGAAATGATCTTTGAATTTTCATAAATACTTTCAATGCTCAAATAATTCCAAGAAAATTTCTAAAAATATCTGGACACTCAAAGTATTTAATAAAAATATAACATTATCATTTAATGATGAATTTATTTATTTAAATAATTACTAAAATGCTCTTTGTCTAATTAAAATTAATAATTGAGCTCTCAAAAATCTGAAAAATTCCAGAGAGTATATTTAATAATGGATAATTTAATAAAAATTAAATCCACCCATGTTTCAATTAAGAAATTTTATTTCTCATTTTTACTTAACCAGCAAATTAATAAAATTTTTTGTGGATATTTTTATGCTCAATTTGATGTTCAAATTTCCGTAGATTTTATTCAAACACTTTCTTTAATTATTAAATAATTTGTAAAAATTTCTTTTTCACAAAGATTTATATTTAGATGATTTTTAGGGTGTGACACCAGGAATCTCGGCACCGGCCTTTGACTTTGTACCTCGGCGGATGCTTCTTCTAATAGAGTAAGTTTTGTGATTTACTATGGTTGCTTTACTTTACATTGAGTGATCACTTACGGGATCATCGTCCATTCGTGGATGCTTTAGTCCAAGACCCCTGATGAAGACGGGTGTTCTTGACCAAGACTAGAGTAGTATTCGATAGCGTAGACATATGTCTAGGCTAGACTTTACCTTTGTTTGCCGCGTACTCCACGGGTTGTAGAGGTAGGCGACAGGTGGTGATAGCCTTGATTATCCTTTGTAATCCTCCAAGTTCGGGTACATCGTAGAGCTTATAGGCCATTCTCGCTCGTAGACTGATTGTAAGCCCGCGCCCGAAGTAAGTAAATAAAGTAAAGTGATTTCCACCTATCTAGAGCTCAACCATAGAAATCCTCTCTGTACCTTCGCCTACCTACTCTTGGTGTCCTTGGATGAACCTCACCCTTAGATAATCCACATCGTTCCTCGTGAATTCGATACCCTTGGAATACTCCTAGGTGAAGTGCTTCAAGTATTCCGTGCGCTTGGATTTTATCGTGGTCGTAAGAAATACCAACAAGCATTTCGGCGCCGTTGCTTGGGAACATTGCTGCTTTATACTAGAGCCTAGGTCATACTCACATATTTTATTTTTCCTTTTCAGATTATAGAGCAATCTATCCAAAGCCTATCCACTCTGAAGGACGAGTTCTATTAGCCTCCATCATCATCTAAGCCAATTCTTTCATCTGACTATGAACTCTGTCTTGGCTTTATAGCCATGGTTCAGAAGCAATCCTTCTCTGGGCACGATAATGAAAACCCATACCATCATCTGCGATAGTTCGAGCAATTGTGTTCATACTTGTTGATTCCAGGCATGACACAAAAGAACTTTGAACTGCAAGTTGTTTCCCCTTTCGCTTACCGGAAGAACGAAGCAATGGTACACTCTTACTGTAGAGAATGCAAACAGTGAGTGGCAGAAACTTAGAGATAGTTTCTATCTCACTTTCTTCCTGCTAACCCGTATCACATCGCTACGAGTAGAAGTTCTCAGCTTTTGGCACAATGAGAAGGAGACTATAGGTGCAGCCTGGGCTAGGTTCTTAACTCTAATCCAATCCGGCCCTGACTTGTCTTTGCCCGAACATGTATTCTTGCAACATTTTTGGTGTGGTCTTGATAAGGAATATGTCCTATACCTTGACATCGCAGCCGGTGGTTCATTCTCACATAAAACTTCGATGGAAGGAAGGGAAATCCTAAGTCATATCTTAGAGAACACCTCTTTTGTCGAAGAATATCGTGAACCACCACAGGAAGAAGTTAAGGCAAGCGATGAGGACCATTCTCAAGCCGAGTCCGATCCTTTACCACTTGCATCTCAAGATCCGGCTGTGGAATCCTCACCCGAACTAGAAACACCGAAGGACAAATAAATTCAACCTTCGGAGTTTCCTTTCTTATTCGAGGATGATTTTTTGAATATTATGGAAACACCTCGAATTTCTTTTGCAAAAAGATACCACAAGTTCCAGTTACTGCTCCTGTGCGTCTCGAGGATAAATTCCTTAGGGAGACCGTGAAGGGGTTAACGTCCATTATGAACCATGAGTGGTTGAAAGAGTGTGAGCTGTCATCCGAAGCAATTTGGATTAGTTAACCTTTGCCAACAATTCATTGCGCCATAAGGGGAAGTCTGGTTGAGGTCCTATATAATCTCATCGTCGGGGCCAATATCATTTCTAATTCCTTTGTGTGCGCACTTCTGGGTGACAAACCTTTGACCCCGACCAATAAAACTTTCAAATCTCCTTCTGGAGATCCTTTAGAAAGTTATGGGATTTTGCATAATGTGACCGTAAGGCATGAGAATCTTGAGTCTATCCTAGACTTTCATGTGTTCGAAGCTCTAGACTTTGACATTCTGATCGGGCATCCTTTTGAGAAGTTTTTCTTACATGCACCGACACTAGGAGTCCTCAACATTAAACTTGGGAGAGAGACATTTCCATTCCTATTTACAGAGTTATGAATACCATAGCAAAACCCTCTCCCGAGTATGAGCCTATCGGGGAAGTTTTGGAGGTTTCTCCTTTTGAGCCCTCAGAATTCGTTCTTGAGAAAGAAGCTCACTTCTTTACTCAAGCAACATACGATTCTAGAGAGGCAATCGATCTCCCCAAGACTGAACCACCATCACGACCTCCGATAGACCTAAAACCCTTACCATCTAGCCTTCGATACACTTTTCTACACGGAGATATGGAATCCCCTATCATCATAAGTGACAAGCTTTCCGAGGAAGAAACTTCAAAACTTATCTCAATATTAGAGAAGCATCGATTTGTTCTAGGCTACTCACTCCAAGACCTCAAAGGGATAAGTCCCACTCTCTGCACCCATCGCATCCTTACAGATCCAACTGTTACACCATCTAGGGAACCTCAGCGGAGGTTGAATAATGCGATGAGAGAAGTAGTGAAAAAAGAGATCCTGAAACTCCTGCATCCCGGGATAATTTATCCCGTGCCCAATAGTGAGTGGGTTAGCCCAGTTCAAGTGGTTCCAAAGATGGGGGGTATGACGGTCATTGCAAACTCTCAAAATGAAATATTTCTGCAATGAACTGTCACGGGATGGAGAATGTACATTGACTACCAAAATCTCAATAAGGTAACTAAGAAGGATCACTTTTCGCTCCATTTCGTCGATGAGATGTTAGAGCGGCTTGCCAATCATTCCTTCTTTTGTTTGCTTGATGGGTTTTCTGGCTATCATCAAATTCCTATCCATCCCGGCGACCAAAGTAAGACCACCTTTACATGCCCCTATGGAATGTATGCCTATCGCGGGATGTCTTTTTGGGTTGTGTAATGCACCTACATCATTCCAAAGGTGCATGATATCTATTTTCTCATACATGATTGAGCAAATTATGGAAGTTTTCATGGACAATTTCTTCGTCTATGGAAAAGCTTTTGGTCATTGTCTTGAGAATTTAGACAAGGTATTACAAAGGTATAAAGAGAAGGACCTGATACTTAATTGGGAGAAGTGTCATTTCATGGTCCATGAAGGAGTAGTCCTTGGACACCTTGTGTCCTAAAGGGAGATAGAGGTGGACAAAGCCAAAATCGATGTTATCAAAAAACTTCCACCTCCTATCAATATAAAGGGAATTGAAAGCTTCCTATGTCATGTAGGGTTGCACCAACGATTCATCAAGGATTTCTCTCAAAATCGCTAGACCCCTCACAAATAGGTAAAGATGTCCCATTTGACTTTGATGATGAGTGTTTGTGTTCCTTTAATATTCTTAAAAACACTCATTTATGCTCATATAATTCAACCTTCCGACTGGTTGCTACCCTTTGAAATCATGTGCGATGCTAGCGACTTTGCAGTAGGAGCAGTCCTTGGTCGAACCAAGGACAAGAAACATAGTACCATAGCCTATGCTAGCAAAACTCTATCAAGAACTCAACTTAATTATGCTACCACTAAAAAAGAGCTTCTTGATGTTGTTTTTGCTATTGATAAGTTTAGATCTTACTTAGTAGGAGCCAAAGTAATAATTTACACTGATCATGCTGCTCAAAATACCTGCTCACTAAGAAAGATGCTAAACCTAGGCTATTAAGGTGGATTCTTCTACTCGAAGAATTTGACATTGAAATAAAAGATAAGATGGGAGTAGAAAATCCTACAGCAGACCACCTGTCTCGTGTGCATTATGTGCAGGAACTACCCATCAATGATTGCCTACAAGACGAGCATGAAAGTTTCTTTCTTGAATATAGGAAACCTTGCTCTCTTAAGGTATCTTTAGAGTCTGCCACATTTTGTGCCACGAGAACATACAACCACCTTAAGGTCCTCGCTGAAAAAATATTTAGAAGGTTGGATGCAGATGCATTTGTTTATCATAAACATTGCAAATTTTGTGGTTGCACCTTTGGCACTAACCTTGTAGCTACAACTTTAACGACAAATCAACAATTGGTGGTGAAGCTGGGGGCTACATGTCCAATTATGGCTGCAATGTAAAGATTCCCCTTGGTCGAGCTTTTGACTATAAAACAAGCACTACCAAGAGGTAGCCCGTATTATCATTTCCCTTCATCAATAAATAACAAAAACATGTTTTTAGGATAAGTTTACCCTCATGTATTTTTGGTCACTAACCATTTCAGGTTAAGATTAAAAAAAGATGGTCAAGCGATGCCCAAGAACATGGGAGCTACATCAGCTGTAGCACCTTGGTGTTTCTGGTGATGAAACAAGTTCTGAAGGAGGCTTGTAACATCCTCAAATTTGGAGACATAAAATTCGAGATGTAAAAATCAGAACTTACAAAAAACTTTTTGATTATTGCATCATGTCGTGTTTGTTTGCCTCTTATTTGCAAGTCTTTTGTTGCCATGTTATAAATAAAATAATATTTATTCTAAAAGGAAAACTAATGAGGGTTTAAAAACCCCAAAAGAAAAGGGAATTCAAATAAATATTAGAAATAAAAAATATTATAAAATATACAATTGGGAAAAGCTAAGGTTGATAAGAATTTATTTTGGATCAAAAGCTGTATTTTTGGAAAATACAAAAAATAAAATGAAATAAGGTAATATGTAAGAGTGTAAATAAAAAGGATATATGTAAAAATATATAAAATAATATATATTAATAAAGTTGGGTAATAGATTAAAAGTTTTGAATTAAATTAAATTCATAATTGAGGCCAAAACTATATTTTAAATTATGGGTGAAATGTAAAAAGGAATAAATAAAAATTAAAAAGAAAAAGAACATCAAGAAAAAGAGAAAAGACACTTTGTTTACGAGCGCCGGGTGTTCGATGCCGGTCTTGCCGTACCGCGCGCGTTCCGGCACTCCCGCGTCAACGCGCCGTGCACGCGCCGTTGCGTCGGCCGCACTTGTGCCCACGGCGCGCCGCCGTCAGCCACGCCGCGTAGTGCGCCCGCCGTCAACTCGCCGTCGCGTCACCACGTTGCACCCATGCCACCGCCATCGCGCCTCCCGCGTCAACGCCGCCATCGCGTGGCCCGCCTTGTGCCGTTCGTCGGCCGCACCGACCCCATTGCCGCGCGTCACCACGCCGCTCGCGCGACCACCTTGGCATAGACAGCTATAAATTGGGCACCTCGGCCAAAACTTGCAATACAAAATTTGTTCCTTAACTCCTTCTCTAGCTTCCTCCCAAATTTCCCCAAATTTCATACTCCGAATCGTGCGATTCTTGAAGAACACCGGAAGAGCCCTAGTTTTAGCCGCAAGAAGGAAAATTCAAAATTCGTCACCCGCGGTTCATCTCTTCTCAAATTGAAGGTACCATTGCACTCTCCATGTCTAGAGCTCTATTTCCCCTCACTTCCCCAAGTCAATAACCCACCGGAAGTCGCCGTCGACGAACGCCGCCGAGGTTTCTCTGTTCGGCTGCCGTCGTGCGCATGATGCCGAGCCAACCCAAGCCCTATCCGAGCAAACCAACCGCATAGGAGATGCTCTAGGACCCCTTGGTTTGGCCGCACCATCACCGGAGCATCACCGCGACAAGCGTCGCCGTCGCCAGCTCATCCCGTTGCTTCTCTGGCCCGGCCGAGTCCCAAAATGGATTCCCCGTAATCTATACATGGAGAAAAGCCCCTTAGTTTCCCAGGTCCGGTCCTCCCTCGCCGTCGACGCCCTCTTCCCCACCGGCCGCCGACGCTAGCAGAGAGAACAGAGAGAGAGAGGGAGAGAATAGAAACAGTGGAAGAAGGGGGAGAGAAAAGAAAAAACAGAAAAAAAGAAAAGAAAAGAAAGGAAAAAGAAAGAAAAAGAAAAAAAAATAGGGAAATTAGGAAAAATGTTTTTGGAAAATATTCAGGGAATTTTGGGGAGAAAATATCATTATTATGAAATAAAATTTTGGGGACAATTAAAAGTTAGATACTAAATAATATTAAGAGTTTTTGCATAAATTAATTTAGAAATTAATTATACTCTAATTTGTTAAAAAATATTAATTTTATCATATGAATTCTTCAAAGTTTAATTTCTAAATTATTTAGTATAGTGTCAAGATTTAAGGTAAATCATTTTTTTATTTAATTAATTCTAACCCTAGGGTTTGTCGGCCCGATTAATTTGGCGATAAAATTTTGAGTTAAGCATTCTTTTCTCTGTATTACATTTTTGAATCATCGACCATAATATTTTTATAATTTAAAATGAATAAGGTTGGAATAAAGTCACCACATAATAAATTAAATCGGTAAAACGCGAAACTTCAAATTATTATAACTTGCCCGTTTTAACTCGGATTTTATCAAAACTTGAACCTAAATTCATCTAAAACCGTAGACTAGTTACAGGAGCCGCTTTTGCGATTTATTTTGGCTTTTGGTGATTTTATTTGAATTCTAATCGAATTCAATTGGATTTCTCGCACATTTGAATAGAGTCCGAGGGAACCGTTGAGTGTGCTGAACATCTCGGTCAACAAGGGTGCGAGCAAGGCAAGTCATCACTACCTTTGAGCATGTTGAACCTTTTTGCGGACTTATGTTTGTCTAAAATCAAACATGCATGCTATGCACATATGAACTCCTATACTTGTGATATGCCCTGCCTTGATATTGAGTACTCGTCTATCCTTTGTACCCTACAATATCGTGCGTTCAGAGTCGTTCTTCGACAATGCTTGGCCATGCTATATTAGATTCATGCATAATCATATTTATCAAATGCTATATTCTTGGGCACCTACCTTAGGGAAGGTGGTTGATGTACGACATGTGGAGACATGAGCGCCACATTGCCATGACAATGATGAAATGATTCTTTGATGAAAAACAAAAACAAACAAATGTTTTAGACTGGGGCGGCTGGATGATTTGGGTGGATTCCGGAAAAGGAAAGTGTCGACCCTGGTCAATTAAGGACCGAGCCCTGAGACTATAACATGAAACGAGCCAGTACAACCGTACTTCTCGAATGGGTATAGACCTAGCAGATTAGATAGCCGAGCAAAGGCAGTATCCCTGCATAGTGGTTCCAGTGTTGAGATGTGATTTGTGTTGTTGAGATGGGGCTGCGGCCTAAGTGTTGAAGTGATGAATCAAAATCGGAAATTTATTATAACTTAAAGATTGAGTGAGTTTTCCCTTACCCCGGGAGTGCTAGAACTCCTCTCACTGCTAGGAAAGGACGACTAGAGTGTAAGAGGGCTAAAGTTCATGGAGCGGGTACTGCCAAAGTGAGGTCATTGAAAGGATTTCCCATGACCATCTCATGTGTTGGGATGTAGGCTCATTTGTTGGGTAGTCACGGAGTACGGGGAAAGTGTACATCCACTGCAGTGTGAGTAAATCAATCTATTCGAATAGCCATGCTCGCGGATATAGAGCAGTGTGACAAGTTTCTCTCTTGGCTAGACTCTAAATTTTAAAATGATGGGATGGGTTTGCATGATGATTTTTATGTACTGGTGGATCAACTTCTCGAAAGACGAGAAGGGGTAGACTCCCCAGAAAATCATGACGATCCGGTGGCGGGAAGCTATCCTTGGAATCACAATGGATGGTGGACAGAACCGTCGTCGATTTAATGAACTATGGAAATAAAACTTGATCAGGCTAGATATTAGGTTTGTGAAAAGAATTACAAAACTGGCTTTGTGCAAATGAACCCCAGCCATTCTTTGGATATCACCCTATCATATGCATCCTTGTTGTGATGTCTTGCTGAGTACGGCTGGTACTCACCCTTACTATGCGCACAAACATTCAGATATGGGTGATGAAGACCCTGAAGACCCGTACGCGTACTACCGGGAGGGTGTGAAAGATGATGGCGTCCCGTAGGTCTTAGCTCCGGTCGTTGCCTATGGCAATGGCGTGCCGCTGCCTTATCTAATTTCTGCTTTTGATTGTATTCCAGACCGTATGGTCCTATGTTCTAGACTTTGCCTCCGGCTCTATATTGTAATATTTTATGTATGTCGATGAATGTATTGTGCACCAGATGATTCAGCAATGTATTCGTGGGTACCAAACTACTCAATCCAGGAAAATGATACTATGAACACGAAAGATTCCCGTTATAAAAAACGGGGGTCTACAAGGCTTGACACCACACACTTGATTTTTGGTATCCCGCGACACAAAAATCCAAGTTTAGGGGAGTTTGGTACGTATGTCATAACAAATTCTATTCATGCCCAAATTTCACCTTGATTTAGAGATGATGTTAGTTCTATCTTGCCTTGCTAAAAAAATTTTGAAAAAAAGTTTGAAATGTCCTGCTTTTGACATTAAACAAAGCCCTACTAGGAGGTACCCGAAGTTCACCATTCATATACTCATACTTCACATGAATATAACTTGATCATACGCTTCCTTTATCTATTCTTGCATGTTCTGCTTTGAATGAATATGCAATGTCCTTTCATAGTCTCTTTGAATTAAGCATGGTGCATAGGTTAAACAGTCTTCTTTAATCAAATTAGACATGGTGTCAAGTTTGCTTAATGAACATTAGAGTTAATGCTCATTTAGATCTTGGTTGTATAAATATGGACTTTAAGTTCATTCTAACTGGAGATAACCCAAGGCATTGGATATATGACAAAAATGCATAACATACAGAGGAGGCGCAAAAACCCTCTGGTGTTTATGTTGAGCAAAAACCCTCTGGGTAATTTTCATTTGAATAAAATAAAGGTTTTGACTGTCTAGGTTTCAAACCAGTGGAGTCCCTCTTGTTCTCACTTTTTTGTTTCGAATCAAGCACCACAGGTACAAGAACAAGTGTGGGGGTGTCTCTCGGTTTGACAAGCAAAAGTATCATGGACCACCACCATATTGTTGCACAATTTGGCACGGGACAGTAGAAGAAAATGTTGTGCGATTGGAACCCACTGTGGTTTGGCCAAACTAGGGTTCGGCCGAACTGCGGCAGGCCCCACTCCTCATCAGCTTTCTCCTGTTGCGCAAGTTTGCAATTCCTAACCCTCTAGTACCCTGGTTCTTAATTTTTATCTTCTAGCACTATGAGCATGGTCTTAAAGATAATAATCTAATCCTTGAAAGAATATATTTTGGTTGGCTCACATACATTTTATTTCTATGGCATTCACTTGTAGTCTGTGAAATCATAGACTTAGGGAAAGCATGTTATCTAAGTAATTGACGATTGAGATATGGTTTGGTAATAAGTAACTTTGTTCCATGCTGCATAAGATACTTGAGTATTTTGTATTGAAAAATCTAAACCTATAGTTATACAACTCCTTGATGATGTTTTATTCCCACTAGAGCCATATGTTGATCCTCATGATAAAACCCTATACATAATGCTGCTTGCAGTCATTTTGTGTTTGGTCAAATAGTTAAACCCTTGTTAGAATCTTTTCATGTTTTCAATGATCAAAGTCTTGTGCATATCCATCATAAAAATTGCTCTTCCTCTACATAGAGGTTTAGCCAAAAAGATTTCTCATTCATCACTACATGCAAATTTCTACTCCGGGAGTTTGCGTCCACCTTTAGCTATCCACCAAATAAAGACTCCAAATAATTATGATCCTCCATCCTCCTATCCATGCCAAATGAGACATGAGCTAAAAGAATTTATACAGAGTGATAGTAGAAAATCCATGGTGCTCACAAAAGAAGAAACAAGTCTTCTCGAGCATGAGAAAAAAAAGGAAAAAAATGTGTGTATTCATAGCCATGTTCTCTAAAATAAAACGATAGGGAGTAGGATCATACAAAAAAGGAGTCAGCAACTTAATTATTTTTCTTTTTCCAAATTTTCCACTCATATCCCCTTGCACATATATATATATATATGCATAATCTTGATCATGATTACATGACTAGTATTATGAAGGAATACGCGTAGGCTACGAAAGCAGAAATTCAAAATTTTCTACCACGCACTCCAGGATAGCATGCGAGTAAGGGACTATAGATTGTTATCAATTCATGCGCAGGGTAGCGGAAGACTATGTTGGAAAAGTTGGTCCAATATACGTGTGTCAGGGAGGTTGCGGAAGTAGCCAAACACCATGATTCGATCGCCCGGCCGCCGACTCGCCTCGCTGATCTACACCGCAACGTAGCAGTGTCTCTACCGGTATCCACAGGTCCAAGGGTGGAACGCCGATCGCCTGTGTGCTAGGACTCGGCGCACGGCTAGGGTTTGGCTTGGAGGTGGCGGCTAGGGTTTGCTCGTGGCAGATCTCAACTCGCGTCTAACATGTATTGCTTATCAGCCATCTCCATCCGTTGCCCCTCTATTTATAGAGTTAGCCAACTGGGCCTAGAGGGCCCATCGGGACTCCATCTCTAATCGGATCCTTATCCAAACTCAGGCTTAGCCGAGTCCTTATCCGAGTCAACCTCGAATATCTCTTCCAACCCGTTAAGTGTGTGACCCTATGTTGGATTATATATCTGTTTATTGACTCCTCAATCAACTTGGCATGGCCATGCACTTCCATAATCCATTACAACGAGGGGCCTAGAGATATCTCTCCCATAAGAGGGACAAATTCCATCTTGATCATTCACATCCCACGACATGTTTCATAGCAAACCTGAAGACTACTTTTATAACTACCAGTTATAGTGTAGCGTTTGGTATTCCCTAAGTAAGCCATTACACATGTCGGAATCCATGATGACCTCAGGTCTAAGGACTTTGCACCAACACTACTTCAAACCAACTAATGACACATTAAATCCCTGTAGTGTCTCAAGGTGGCCTATCCAACAACATGTTCTTTAACATGTGTTCACGTTATTAATTTAGTATCTCCATACCATGATCCATGAGACATGATCATCAATCAATACACGTGTTGACCTTAGAATCATATTCCTTTCATACTAATGATATATGATCAGGGATCATTTAGAAATATATTCATATAACATAAAGAGTCTCATAAATAAGTCACATATTTATTGATCAATACAAGTTATCTATTTCATGGAATGGAATAACACTTTATTCATTAATACATAAACATTGACTGTGATATCCAACATATTCATATTGCCTCTAGGGCATATCACTAACAATCTCCCACTTGCACTAGAATCAATCATGTAAATATCTAATACCAATTGCTCTCGTATGTGCCCCATGCTTAGGCTGAGGGAGTGGCTTTGTCATGGATCAATAATATTTAGATCCATGTGCACTTTACATATTTTCACATCACCTCTGTTCACTATCTCGCGAATGAGATGATATCGCTGAAGAATGTGTTTGGACTTCTGATGTGACCTTAGCTCCTTAGCCTACACAATCGCTCCACTATTATCACAATAGAGGGACACTGGAGCAGCAGTGCTAGTAATCACACCTAGCTCAGAAACAAATTTCTTGATCTAAGCAGCCTTCTTTGTAGCTTCAGAAGCAGCGATGTACTCGGCCTCTGTTGTAGAATCAGCAACAGTGTCCTACTTGAAACTCTTCCAGCTGACTGCGTCTTTGTTTAGGCAAAACACAAACCCAGATTGTGATCTATAGTCATCTTTGTCTGTCTGAAGCTAACATCGGTGTAACCATTTACAACGAGCTCTTCTTCACCTCCATAGACAAGAAACATATCCTTAGTTCTTCTCAAGTACTTAAGAATATTGTTTACGGCAATCCAGTGACCTTCACCTTGATCCGACTAGTATCTACTCGTAGCGATTAAAGCGTACGATACATCTGGATGTGTACAAAGCATAGCATACATGATGGATCCAATTGCCGAAGCATATGGAACCAAATTCATTTTACTCCGCTCATCAGGTGTCCTAGGACACTGATTCTTGTTGAGATTAATAACTGTGACATTGTCAAGAAACCTTTCTTGGATTCATGCATGTTAAACCTTTTCAACAATTTGTTAATGAATGTACTTTGGCTTAATCCAATTAGCCTCTTAGATCTATCTCTAAAGATCTTAATGCCTAGAATGTTTGCTGCCTCCCCTATGTCTTTCATGAAAAGACTATTTTTCAATGAAGACTTAACAGATTCTAGCATAGGGATATCATTTTCAATCAACAATATGTCATCCAAATATAAGATTAGAAATACAAGTGCGATCCCACTGGCTTTTTGTAAACATAAGCCTCCTCTTCATTTTTGATGAAACCAAACCCTTTGATTAGCTCATCAAAACGAATATTCCAACTTTGAGATGCTTGCTTCCATAAATGAATTTATGTAGCTTGCATATCTTTCCAGGCGACTGTGGAAAACCTTTAGCTTGTATCATATATACATCCTCACTTAGGTTTCCATTTAGAAAAGTCGTTTCGACAACCATCTACCATATTTCATAATCAAAGTATGCAACAATCGCTAAAATAATCTTAATAGACCTTAGTATTGCGGCGGGCGAGAAGGTTTCATCATAATCAACACCTTGAATTTGCTTGAAAACTTTCACCACCAATCGCGCTTTATAGATGTGAAGATTTCCATCCATGTCTATCTTTTTCTTAAAAACCCATTTACACTCAATGGTTTTAACACCATCAGGCGGATAAACCAAGTTCCAATCTTGATTATCATACATGGATTCTATTTTGGATTTCATGGCTCCATGCCATTTTTTGGAATCTGGTCCCACCATTGCTTATTCATAGGTCTTAGGTTCACCATTGTGTAACAATAATATATCACATTGTTCCGCGCCTATGTACCTTTCAGGCGCACAACGTGATCTTTCAGACCTACATGGGGCTGGTGTATCTACAACAGGCGGTACAACATCTTGTTCATCCTGTTGTGGTCTAGTGGTAGACGATACATTTTTTGGAGTTTCTTGAATTTCATCAAGATGCACCGTGCTCCTACTAAACCTTCTTGAAAGAAACTCTTTCTCCAAGAAGACACCATGTCGGGCAACAAACACTTTTCCTTGTTCCAGATAATAAAAATAAAATCCTTTTGTTTATGATACCCCACAAAGACGTATTGTCAGATTTGGGTGTAAGCTTGTCAGATTGTAAACGTTTTATATAAGTTTCACATCTCCAAATTTTGAGAAAAGACAAACTAGAGCATTGCCCTGTCCATGTCTTATATGGTGTCTTTTCCACTAATTTAGATGGAACTCTATTCAGTGTGAACGCAGTTGTTTGAAGAGCATATCTCCAGAAGGACAATGAAAGATCACATTGGCTCATCATCGAACGTATCATATCCAACAAGGTATGATTTGTCTGTTCGAAAACCCTGTTCCATTAAGGAGTTCCTACCGGAGTCAATTGTGGAACAATTCCACAATCTTTTAGATGATTACCAAATCTTGGCTTAAGTATTCACCGCCATGATCTGATCGTAGAAACTTAATTTTTTTACCTAAATGATTTTGTACTTCATTCTGAAATTCTTTGAACTTTTCAAATGACTCAGACTTGTCCCACATTAAGTCGATATAGCCATATCTACTAAAGTCATCGGTAAAAGTAATGAAGTACTGAAACCTACCTCTGGTTGTTGAACTCTTTGGTCCACATACATCAGTATGTACGAGTGCCAACAAGTCATTTGTCCTCTCACTTTGACCCATGAAAGGAGCCCTTGTCATCTTGCCAAGTAAGCAAGACTCACATGTCTTAAATGATTCAAAATCAAAAGAATGTAGAAGACCATCTTTATGGAGCTTCTCCGTGCGCTTCTCATTTATATGGCCCAGACAAAAATGCCAAACAAATATGGGGTTTAAATCATTTGGGCGTTAGCCTCTTTGCATTAATGTTATAGATGGGAGACGCTTTAAAATCCAAAACATATAATCCATTGACCAATGGAGCATGAAAATAGAACATATCTTTAAGATAAATTGCGCAACCATTATCCACAGATCTATAATCATATCCTTCCGCTTGCAAACATGAAGCACAACTTATGTTTTGACAAAGAGTTGGAACACAATAACAATTATTTAATTCCAAAACTAATCCTGAAGGTAAGTGAAGTGGCATAGTGCCAATGGCGACTGTAGCAACTCTTGCTCCATGCCGACACGAAGATTCACCTCGCCCCTTCTCAAGCTTCTACTTATTCTCAGACCCTGCAACGATTTGCATATATGAGCAACTGATTCAGTATCAAATACCCAAGAGTCAGTAGATGAAGTAGGAATATTGATTTCTATAACATTAATACCTGAAGCAAAAGTTGTACTTTGCTTCTTTTTGAGATCCTCCAAGTACTTCTTGCAGTTCCTCTTCCAATGACATGCCTCCTTGCAATAGAAGCAAACAACATCTGTAGGCACAGACCTCTTATTGCCCTTTTTGCTTTGGAAGCACTCGCGATCTCATCAGGAGTTAGCTTCCTTTTGGTGAAAAGTTTCTTGATAGGGGATTTGCACTTAGCATTCTGCATCATCATCACATGATTATTGCTTTTCTTGATGCTCTCCTCAGCACTCTTTAGCATCCTATGCAATTCAGCCAAGGTTTTGTGCATACTGTTCATGTGATAATTTAAAATGTATGGCTCAAAGCTCGAAGGAAGTGACTGGAGAATCAAATCTGTAGCCAACTCTTGGCTAAGAGGAAAACCAAGCTTTTATAGACTCTCAATATAGCCAATCATCTTTATCACATGAGGGCTGATGGGATTCCCCTTTCCAAGCCTGCACGCAAACAAGGACTTTGAAGTATTGAACCTCTTAGCCTTAGCTTAGTTCTCAAACATGCCACGCAGACCCTCAATAATACTATGAGCATATGTGTTCTCATACTGCTTCTGAAGCTTAGAGGACATCGTGGCAAGCATGAGACAACTTACATCTAGGGAATCATTAGTGTGCTTCTCCTAATCCCTCCATGTAGCAGCATTAGCATTATCAGGCAAATCATCAGGATGAGGAACTTCAATAACATACTCCTTTCGCTCTTGCTTGAGAACAATTCTCAAGTTTCAATACCAATTCATAAAGTTTGTTCAATTCAGCTTTTCTTTCTCAAGAATAGATCACAAATTAAAAGAACTGGGTGCAGTGTTAGCTGCCATGACCTACAACATGTTTATGCTTTGCCTTTTATTAAACAATTTAACAAAAGACTCCCACTACGTGTTTTAAACCTTCCCTCTAGGTCACGTAGTGAGTGAAGATCCACATGTTTGCTAATTTCTAGTGAGTTTGGCATCACTACTTGAAAGGTAGTGAAATGGGTAAGCAACACCTTGCTAATCACATCCCTATGTGACTCTTGTTCGTTGGGTGATATCACTATGCCCCGGCACAAACCTATGCCCCAAGGCTCCAAAACTATTTTGATAGCCTTGTTAAGTAAACCAAATGCTCTTGAATGTATATGTCTGACATATACCTCATGCAGTTATGATAGCCAATGGCACTCTGCTTTGACAGACCCACCAATTGACGATCACAACCATGACAGGTGCAACATTTGGAAGGACATCATTACTACCTAATTTTCTGAGGGATACTATCCTATCAAACAAACATATCACATATGTGAAAGTAAGAAGAATAACAATCAATAATGAAATAGTATGGCCCTTTCACATAGTGAACTCCATCTCCATGTTGGTGTAGAGGATCTTCATCTTCAACACTATTCTCTGGAGTGCCTGATGCTTACTTTCTTCCAACTTAGCTACTACTATAAAAGCTATAAATTGAAGATTACATCGACACACAGGTTGTGAAAGAATATTACATGCATCACATACATGAAAGAATATTACATGCATCACATACATGCATCCATCCCATGGTGAGGGCAAGCCAAGATGTACTCTTGCAAACACTCCCACACTTCGGGGATCGACTCGTCTAACGCCTACTGAAAGCATTAAATTATTCCACAGAGGGCATTGGTTTTACCCATCGAGAAGAAATTCGTGAGGAACGCGTTGGAACATTTGTCCTAGGAGTGGATAGCACTTTGGTTCACGTAGAACCATTGTTTTGCCCTCCCAAGAAAAGAGAACGGAAACAGCCAGAGTCGGACGGTATCTTGAGCGACTCCCAAATAGTGAAAGTGTTGCAGATCTTCAGGAATGATTTGACCTGAGCGCTTGCATCCTCGTTGGCTTTTCCACAGAATGGGTTAGCCTTCACCATAGTGATTAGACCTATCTTGATCTCAAAGCAGGCATCACCCGTGCTGACAACTGACTCGGTAAGGACGTTGACAGCCGAGGGAGCCGAGAAGTCAAGGAGGGTCTTTTGGGCCATTCCCGCTGAGCTTGATGATGCGTTGGTGGTATATTCGCTTGTCGAGAGGCTCACTTGAGGAGGAACGACACGAGGTTGAACTCTTCTCACAAGTGCTTTCGGATTTGGATTGTAATATGTCGGCAAGTCGAAACCAGTTATTCACTATCATGTCACATAAAAGAGAAAACAAATAAAGATAAACATGCTAGAGCAAAGGTAAATCAACTATGAACATATCAATAAACAAGTAATTAGTATTTCCTCTTAGACCAATGTTGTCACGCCCGATTTTCGTTCGGTATTAAAAACAATTTAATAATATATTTCTAGAAGTTATATTAAAAGTTAAAATAAATTATGGAGTGAAATTAATGAGGAAATTGAAAATTTCCTATAAAAATCATGGTGGAAATATTTTTGTAATGTTTTCCATATCCTAAAGTACTCTCTAAAATTTTACGTGTATTTTCAAAGCTCAAGAAGTAATTTTAACATATAAAGTTCATTTAATCGATTAAATTAAATGAAAAAAATTAAGAACCCCTTCATTCTTCCTGGGCCGTTTTCAGCCCATCCCCTCAAAAGTCTACTTTGCGTCCCTCCACTCTCCTCCTTCTCGGCCTAGCCCGCTATAGCGCCTCTCTTCCTCTCCCTTTCAGCGCAGTCCAGTCCGCCGGGCCATTTTCTCCATCCCTTCACGAAGTCTAGTTCGTGTCCCTCCTTCCTCCTATTCTGTCGACATGTGAGGCGCACCTGTCAGCCTCGTCTCCCACCTCCGGCCGGGAGAATCACCGCCGAGCCTGCCCACGTCGCCCTCTCTCCCGCGTGCTTCTAGCTCGCTCTCACCTCCAACCTTGCGGTGGTAGGTCGCCCACACCTCCTCCTCCTTCTCCCACATTCTCCCCACGAGAATTAGCACCAAGTCAAGCCGCCTGTGCCCACGTCGGCGCCACCACTCCATCCGCCCATTCCCAAGCTCCCTGGCCTCCTCGCCACCTCCTGAGCCTACAAAGCTTTTCCCCGGACCTCCCTCTCTAATTTCCTAAATTTCCCAAGCTCGTCGCGCTCTCTATCATGCTCTCCGTGTAACTCCCTCTCTCTGCCACTTGCCGCCGTGCTCCACCGGAGCATTGCCACCACCCTAGCCCCCACCGCTCTGTGTCGCTTGCACCACCGGCACTGCCGTGCTGAGGGCAACCCTGGGCACCACTCCAATTCCCCCAAGCACCACCTGCCGTCACTTTTCAGCCAAGCATCGTCATCGTTAAACGCCACCCCATGCTCCACCGTTGCCACCTCCGGCTTCACCGCACCACGCCGCCCCTTGGCCACGGCTCCACCTACCCAAAACATCACCGAAGCATCACCCCCACCACAAAACCTGAGTCGCCACCGCCATTGTCGCACTCCAGCTGCGCGCCATCGTCGCCCAAGCCCCCGCTGCGATAGGCCAACAACATCGCCAACTTCGTCGCGCTCTGCCGCACCCTGTCTGCCCCTTCTCGAGTGTTGCCCGTCGCAAGAACCCCGTCCTCCTCGCGCAAGGCGTGTTCGGCCTCCCTTCACCATCTCCGGCCACCTCCTGTTGCTGCTCGGCATGTCGGCAGCCCTCGTCGACCCCTCCCTCATCTCCCCCGAGGCACGCCGCTCCCCGACCGCACCCTACCTTCAGCAATTATGGCCGGAGCCCGCCGCCCGCGTCGCCTTCCTGAGAGCATCATCACCTCCCATCGCTGGCCTTCGGCCGAGCCCGTCTTGCACCATCGGCCGTCCTAGCTCCTCTCGAACCCCTTCACCACGTTCGCAAGACTAAGAAGATTGCCCTCCACTCTCCTTGAAGCCGGAGCTTGCCGGAACCCCACCATTGCCGTCGCTTCGGTCTAGGTGCCATCCATTCTCCGCCGCCTCGCCTCGGCCCCTTGGCCGCCGCGCGTCGTAGGTATGCGCTCGATGAGTACCTCCCCTTCCTCTCCGCCCTACTCCACCGTCCTCCCGTGCACGTCGTCCCGCCGGTGACCATCGGGCCACGTCCATCGTTGTCGCGCCACCCTCCGCTCAGCTGGCCGACGAGCCACCCCCGCCGCATCCTCGGCCATTGGATCGGTCTTGGGCCGATCCGGGCCGTTGATTCCCCGTGGCCGTCCGATCCTCATCGGGGTGATCTAAGCCATCCATGTGGCGCCCCATCGTGGGTGCCAGCGACTTTGCGACATTGGCACCACGTCGGCACGCCCGTCCCCTGTGGCAGCCACGTGTGTGCCACATGGTGGACATGTAGTCCGGCCATGCGTGGACTCGGTCCACCATGGACCCGCCGCATTGACACGCTAACGCATGGGGCCCATGTGTCGGTGTTGGCTCCCATTGATGACGCAATAAATCTCTTTTTTATTTGAGAAAATAAATAATAATTATGCAATAAATCTGTTTAATTTCCAGAAATTCATTTAAATGACCCAAAACTTCTAAAATTCATATCTAATTCATACGAACTCCAAATTGGACCATTCAACTTGTAAAATTCAGCTAAAATTGAGCTCTATATATTTGTTTATACTTCATGTACTGTTTATTTGGTTTTAGTTAAGGTTTGTTCTTGTTTTGCATGCCAGTGTGTACATTTCGCCGTTTCGAAAGTTCGCATTCGCGAGGAAAATAGTTCGAAAGATTATTTGAAGAAGCAAGGCAAGTCACACATTTCCCGTTGAATCATATTGAGCCTACTTTATAAAATGTTTTACCATTTATAAATGAATTGCATGTTTTGTTAATTACATGGGAATTGGGACTACCTATCTACTTGCTTGTGCCATGTTTACTTGATATCGATTGTTTGTCAAACCTAGATTATAATTTGATTAGCTTGCGTCACTTAGGTGACCTTACTAGAACTATATATGATTAGCCATGCTTAAATACCACTATCTCACTTAATGGGATAATCACATTAATTCTTTTAGTATCTGCCGAGCTGCGAGCTCGAGACACCTACTCATGTTTATTGATCATAATTATCCAAATGTGAGTTAATGGTGGGTTGTGGGTACATGGTTTTGCTTGTCATACCCATGGCAATTAAGGACCGGTTTTAGGAAAACCCTGACTTACAATGCTTACCACAAGCAAGAATGGACAACAGTTGGACTTGTAGTGAAGCCTTTCTCTGTCCGACGTACCCAGGCAAGGGTGGGTGTGATGGAGTTTGGATGGGCCGGGCAAGGCCTATCCGGCTTCTGGATTCACCTAGGCACAATGGGGCTGTCTACCCTGGATTTAGGGGCAGGGGCGAAATACTATGGTATCGCTTGGTCAGTGAGGGTTATACGAAGGGTCTTGTCATGATTTCCCCTTTTGTAGTATCATGGTGGTACTTCGGGCATGGCAACATGTGTCGAATCATGTCTCGTGGGTACAGTTGTACACCTTTGATCAGAGTAAACCTATTCGAATAGCCGTGCCCATGGTCATGAGTGATCGATCAGATTCACCGTGATTAATCCTACACTATTAATTAAATTGGCTTAATAAACTGGTTTAGTTCAAGTGGGATGGTTGGGCCTGTTCAATGTGGTGTAGCGTTGTCTAGTGGAAAATTAACATTGACTTAATTAATCAATGCTTTTCATGTTTTTAACTATAAATGTTTACAAACACCTTTATGCAAATAGTCACAAGCCTCTCTTTGCCTCCCCTTGCACATCTGCATCATTGGCGTAGCTTGTTGAGTACGGTGGTTGGACTCAGCCTTTGCTATCTTTTCCTCTTTCCAGAAGTGTAGTGGTTTTGAGTTGAAGACGGAGTTAGAAGACCAAGACTTATAACCCAGTTGAGTTTTGCCTGTGGAGTGGATTGAAGCTCGGCTAGGATCATTTTTTTCCACTGCCGCTTTCTTTTTGGTGTGAGGACTAAGTGCGTCGACTGTAAGTATTTGCACTTAATTTATCTTTGGATCTGTATATTCATTTGTCGTTTTGTGTACCCTGGCTGATTCCTGGACAGGGACTTACACACAAAATAGTATGGTAATTTGGCAAAATTTCTGGGCGTAACAAATGTCTTCCCCGGCAACGGCACCAGAAATGCTTGTTGGTCTTTCTTACGGTCATAGATAAATCCATAAGCGCATGGATATACCGTTGTAGCATTGCACCCAGGAGTAATGTGGGGTATCATATTTTATCCCAAAGGAACACGGCGGTCGAGAGGAAAATACTAAGTTACTATGAATATCAATATGTTATAGTTGTGCTACTAAAGTCTAGGGAGGGGTAAGTAATAAATGATAAATGGGGTAGTGTGAGACACACCAAAGAGTCCTAATAAATGATATAATAATGCTAAGTGGATAGTATAGTATTAGAGCTAAGTTCCTAATGTACTTCTAATATAATTTCATAGGTTATACAAACAATTACGTTCATGGTTAGTAACCCAGTTCTATGCTCCCAGTCCTCCCGAGGTACCGCCTCTAGTGACCAGGGCTGCCACCCACAGTCGATCTCTTACCGTTCGCCCTACACCATACCCGAACGTGGAGGATTACAAAGGACGGACAAGGCTGTCACCCCCTGCCAACTACCTATACAACCCATGGGATATGATCATAACCAATGTCTATGTAACAATCTAAGCATCACGCTTACGTTGCCATAAATACACTTGCCTCCCTAGGCATCAACGACTAGGACAAGAGCATACCTATATCCTAATTGCACATTGGACCATGACCAAGATAATAGAGTTACTCGTCTAACTATGATATAATTATCATATAAACTATGGATGGAACATATAACCAACTAGTATATGAACCACACACAACAATACGAGAAGATAAATATATTGGATAGAGCAAAGTTATACAAGATAAGTAGGATACAATAGCTATACCTGACTCACCAATGATGACTTGGGAACCAAGTAGAAGCTCTAACCTAAACCTAACTCCACTAGCCTAGAGACTAAGAGTGAAAGGTAGGAACTCTCTCTTTGGTGTGTGTGATGAACTAAAGACATCCTCCTCTATTTATAGGGTCTCCATGGTGGTTTGGAGCCAATAATAGCGCGTGAACCAATCTCCATTGCCATTAGGGAATCACCAGGGAGCGCCACGTGGAAGTTGACCGGGATTGGCGCCCTGGCTGAGTCGGTCGAACCCCTGGTTCGGCCAAACTAGGGGGGGCCATTCTCCTCCATCTTTCACGTGGTGGTTGTCCTGTGGGTCCTCTCCTAGGATACCCTAGGCCCTTGGTTGAATACGTCGGCTTAGACCTGTTTGTTGGCCTTTTGATCCATGGGAGGATGATATGGCGATCGTCGATTGATCGAAGTTGTGTTTCTTCGCCACTAAGCGTTCTTTCACCTCATTTTTGTGAATAAGTACTTGCACTCAAATAATCTACAAGGACATGTGGAACTTTATCGATTATAAACCTATATATATGCGTGTAAGAAATGCTAAATCCCCTTTATTTCTGAGATATGTGAAGGTCGGAATCAGTACTTAACGATCGTCAACAGTCAACCGAACCTGATTCGGCCGAACAAGGGGGAGCCCAGTCTCCTCCATCTTTCGCGTGGTGGCTATCCTGTGGGTCCTCTCCTGGGATACCCTTGGCCCACGGTTTAATATGTCGGTTTAGATCTATTTGTTGGCCCTTTGATCCCTGGGAGGATGACTTGGTGATCATTAATTGGTTGGAGTTGTGTTTCGACGCCATGTAAGCGTGCTTTCACCTCATTTCTATGTATAATTACTTGCACTCAAATAATCTACAAGGACATGTGGAACTTTATTAATTCTAAACCTATATGCGTGTAAGAAATGCTAACTCCCTTTTATTTCCAAGATATGTGACAGTCGGAATCGGTACTTAACGACCGTCAACAGGGTGACGAAGACATTAGCATCGTCAACATTGGTCTAAAGTATAGCATGACGAGCCGCATGCCCAGCTGAAGCCAATTCTCGTCTCCTTCGATCTTCCTCTTCCTTGCGCTTGTGCTCCTCTTCGAGCCTTGCACGTTCTTCCTCTACTTCCTAGCCGAACGAGCCCACGCCTCTTCGTCTGCCACTGGATTTGCCATGAACACACCAAAGAGCAGTGGAGTATAATCGTCATCAAGTTTTGAATTATCCTTAACTCTCGGTGCTAGGGTTATTGTAATCATCAGAAGAACTGAGGTAATCGGTGATCTCAGTGTCAGAGAAATATCCGAGTGGTTGGAGCATGACGCTCACCTTCTTTAAGCCCAATCCGAGTGAAGCTGAAGCTTGTTCAAATCGGGATCTATGGGGAGAGACAGATCTAGATCCAAAAGTAGCGGCAACTATTGGAGGGAGTGTCACACCCTGAAAATCGCTTAAATATAAACCGTTGTGAAAAAGGAATTTCTAGAAATTATTTAATAATTAAAGAAAGTGTTTGAATAAAATCTATGAAAATTTGAACATCAAATTGAGAATCAAAAGTATTTATAATAAATTTCTGTAGTTTGCAGGTGAAGTAAATATGAGAAATAAAATTTATTAATTGGAAAATAGCTGGATTTAATTTTTATTAAATTATCCATTATTAATTATACTCTCTGGAATTTTCTCATTTTTCGAGGTCAAATATTAATTTTAATAATACAGACAGCATTTCAGTGCTTATTTAAATAAATTAATTAATCATTAAATGATCTGCTTATATTTTTATTAAATACTTTGAGTGTCCATCTATGTTCAAAATTTTTCTTGGAATTATTTGAATATTGGAAGTATTTTTAAAAATTCAATGTTTTTAGGATAGAGAAGTCTGGGTTATGTCCCTCTGCTACACTGTCATCCCTAACCTCCAGCCATCTGTTACTGTTCACCCAAACTGTTGATGCTTTTTCCCTCCACCAAATCTGGCCTCCCCCTCCCCGTTGCTCTTCTTCCCAAATTAGTTATGGAAAGGGATTTCTCTATACCTCCTTTACGTTTCCCCCAAGAAATCTCATTCAATCCTGTGCAAAATATCACGAATTTTGGCCTTGTTCTTATCCCGACAAACTTGGGATAAACCCCAAAAATCCGATGCCAAATCCTCTCGTACCAGTGCCGGTCTCTTCCTTCCAAGCCTATAAATAGAGTCCCCATGATCTCCTCTCTCGTTCCACTCTTTTTCCCGAGTTTTCCCGTGCCCTAGCATTCTCTTCGTGGTTGGCTTCTCTCTCCACCGTGGCAGCCATATCCGGCCATCTTTTCCCATCGTCTCGGCCGTCTTCGGTCAGCGTCGTCGCCGTCCTCGGCATCGCAAGAGCTCAAGGAAGCCTGGCAGCCACCTCTCCTCCATTGAAAGCCACCGGAAGGCCATTATCGTACAACTAGGATTGGTTGTCCAAAGATGGCTGGGCCTGTGCAGCATTTGGATGTTGTTCAGTGTTGATTAATATTGATGACTAATTACTTTACTATTTTACAAATTCTTAAATTCTTGCTAAATGATTCTTTTGCAAATGAAACGCTATTGTTGCTATCCTTTGTATCCCTGTGCACTTGCATACTTGTTGTGTGGCTTGTTGAGTATTCCATGTACTCATTCTTGCAATAACCAATCAACCTCAGTTGAAGAAGGCCTTCGAAGGAGAAGACCTTTTGGCTTTGATCCCAGTTGAGCTTCCTGTCGGAGTAGAGTTGAAGCTTCGCTAGATTTTCTTTTTCCGCTGCAGTTTTCTTCGTGGTGAGGACTAAGTACCTCTTTTGTAAGTATTTATCGCAATTAGTTTATTTGATGAATCTGTATATTAAATTGTCGATTTGTGTACCTCGACTGATTTCTGGACGAGGACTGTATGCACAAATTAGTTCAAAAATTACTAGTGAATTTTTGGGCGTAACAAGTTGGTATCAAAGCCATCACGACTGTAGGTCAAGCCAAACGGTTAAGCCCTTATGGACATGTCTTTGTTAAAAAAATCTATTTGCAAAAATCTGTTTTCCCCCTTATCCCATTGCTTCTTGCAAAAGTTTTACTCTAGATGGACTCCTATAAGGAGAAGTTGGATAAGATGATGATTCACTATGACCTACCCAAGAAGCTTAGTGAAAGTATGGCAGTACAAGAACATAAAGCATTGTTTGAAAAGGAAGCTAAGCAGCATGGAAACTATGGTTTTACAAGTGAACTCTTTCGTATGGTGTATGATCTTGGACATGAGGTTCCACCAAAGTACACTAACGTATCCATTCATGTTGGAAATCAATCTCACTACAAGGCAACTGTTACTCTTGTCTCAGACAAGGAAGATCTTCACAACTCTCAGTCAGTGGTGAAGCTGACTGTTTTCTTTATGCTCGTGAAGAAGTCACATATGAAGCATTGTGTCATCTCCATTGTCATTTCAAGGATCGTCTGGAGAACACGATGTATCACTACCATCCGAAACATGGTGATGACTTTTGGATGAATGGTTGTGTGAACACTCAGGGTGAAGAGAATCAGACAATTGTCCATATGTGGACGATGTTGGATGCTCTTGATGACCTCTACACTGATTGGAAGACCCAAGCCATGATTCAGAAGCAGGTTCTACAAGAGAAGATTGTCAGGTTACAGAAGATGGTTGAACGGATGAGAGACAAGTCTCATCCAGAAGATAATGACACCGCCAAGATTTTGGAATGCACTGAAGCTCGTTTTGCACAGTTTCAGAAGGACACCAATCATAAGCTTGTTCTTCGTCAGAAAAGGATCTTTGAGTTAGAAGATGAATTAAGGAAGTTAACAGGAGAAATTTCTTCGAATGAAGATGAAGATGTGAAGCCTACTTAAGTTGTCAAGCATCTTTGCACTGGAGTTCTTTCTCTCAGGATCAGTCTCGGTGAAGATGAGTCAGATAAGAAGCCTCCAAGACCAAAGGTAGATTGAAGAAGTCTCTGAAACTTATGGTAGAACCTAAGCTTTACCCTCAAGAGTAGTAGCTTGCTGGTTAGTTAGATCATTGTGTTAGCTTGTTTGCTTATGTTTTGTTTGTGCTTGTGTGGGTGTTAGCGTATGGAGTATATCAAAGGGTAGTGATATAACCATACTAGTTTAAGTGTTCTGTTCTGTGTTAAAGGACAACTTATTTTACAGCAATAAAAGTTAATGGTTAGTAAAGCAGTTTTCTCCTTTCTGAGTTCCCCTGTCTCCTTCCTTTTCTCTTTCTGTTTCCCCCTTACCTTGTCCCCCAAGTTAATGAGTTCAAGGAAAGGAAGTGTTATGCTCCACAGTGTTGGTGGTTCAAAACAACAAGTTAATGGTCAGCATACTCACAACCAAGTTCTTTCTGCTAAGGATCAAGGAATCATAATGGTGTTAGAACTGCCAATCTCAAGAACCCTACCTTTTACTTGAAGTTCTACCCAAGCAAGAAATAATTGGGAGCAACATACAAATAACCTTACCAAAGTTCTGAAATCTAGTTTCATGTATTGATCAAGTGGTTACCATTCAGACTAACTTAAGATGAAAGAGTGTTAGTGGAATGAAGCTCTCAACTTAGCATGGTATGATGTGATTTTACTCGACTAGTCAGAATTCAACCCTTAAGTCAGAACCAATATTGTCTACCATTCCTACTCGGAATCAAGCGGTAGTAAGCCAGGACAGGACATTATAGAATTATGGGGAAAAAAGTCATTTTGAGATCCAGGCATTTAGAAGTCAAGTGTCCTAAGCAAGGTTAAAGGTCAGGAGCTCAATGGACACCATTGTTGTGTTAAGGAAAACCATTCACTGTTTGTCCCGCACATAGTTTGAGGTTCAAAGTTTGCTTTGAGGCAGAGTCATAAAGGGATGAGAAGGCCGAAAGTTGACGTTTGAGACATCAGGATGATCATTATCTCTACAATATGGTTTGTAAGGGGCGAGTTTTCAAGTGTCTGAAAGGATGATTTCTTTTGACACTATACGTGGATCAAGTTAATAGTGTCGGCAAGACCAAGATCTTTAACAATGAGGAATCTAAAGAGATGTTGTTTCAGTAGAAAGAAGAAATTTTTTCAAGTCTTCAAATACGAGAAGATGGAATGTGGAGATGACATTATTTTGGAATAACGGGAGCTTGACGTAATCATACGCATTTTTCCACTTTGGTGAGGAAATATCAGCGAAGACTTAAAGTGTTTGCTTTTGGTTAAAGGAATGGATCGTGCAGTTAGCGGTTACTAGCTCACTTCAGTAATGATCAAGGACATAAAGGGCGAACGAAAATTCTAACAGATCGCTTGACAGTCAGAGGGATGGTAGTAGCCATTGTAACATTTCCATTAGTTGGAATAAACAAGTACTGTCAAAAGTGACCAAAGGAAGTTTTGTGTACTAAGACTCAAGTTTTGTCTCTAGTTCATTTGAGTAACGAGATTACTAACTAAGAGGAACATACCCCATGCCTCTTGGGGATTGGTATATGTGAATTGTTTTGAGTCAAGATGTTATGTCCGATCATGTACCAGATCAAGTGAGGACTTACCAGTTTTAGTAGTAAGACATGGAGAAGTTATGTGGAATGTAAAAGAAGCTATGGACTAAGAAGTGGTTTTGGTAAATCAAATTTGGTCAGTCGCAAGATAAGCATATAGAGGAAGTGATTTATTAGTCAAAGATATATGAGATGCAGAGTTTCTTTCTAAGGAGTTTCCGTCCGTTTAAAATCGTTAATTCAATTGGATAGAACTATCACTGGGTTGAATAATTATGTAACCAAGTTAAGTGATACTATGGATACTAAGAGGTTGTTTTGGAATCTTATAATTGGACTTTAACAATCATCAGAGGTCAGTATAATACCCATGTTAGAAAGATGTTTATGTCCACTCAAGAATGATTAAGTTATGAATAAGCAAGGGATGTAGAAAGTCATGTTGGAAGTTTCCTATTCCGGTGGTTGCGTGGAAGCATTAAAGCCAGTGTGTTACCGTAGTAATGCAACACAAGGTCAAGAATGGTTTTCTCATTGACAAATCATTGCGCAAGTCTTGACGAATCACTACCAAGTTTCTATGAGTTAGTAGAAGAATTGTTCTACTGGTTACACGTACTGGATACAAGAACGAAGTATGGATAGTGTTATTAGGTTGATCTGAAGAAGGAAAATTTACCAAGAACGTCACTGCTACGTTAATCTTAAGTATGAGGATGATAAGTCAATAGAGCTATAGGCAATTGGTTCTTATCAATCAGCTTTGTAATTTAAGAATCAATTGAAGTGGATCATTATTCATCAAATCAGTTTGACAAACAATAAGGATCAAATGAAGTATGGAGTTTTCTATCTTAAGATATCTTGAAATTGAAAATGTGGTAATAAAGGGGATACGATTACTAAGAAGTAACCTATGAATGGGCATTAATTTGATAGTCTGATTGACTAATAGACAAACTATACAGGAAGTTCAGGAGTCTGACTGGTTAAAAGGCATGATTATGAGAAACAACCTTAGAATATCCAAGATAACGGTATAATATGCTACCTTCTACAAAGAATGAAGATTAGATCAAGCAAGATGATTTGAGTTCAAATATTAATTGGGGAATTATGAAGCCACGAATGATACAGTTTCAGTATATGATTAAATTTAGTTAAGGGTAGCTATTGTCGTTTTCGTGAATCAAGAGAAAATCATCTACCATAGAAGGTAGGATTGGAAAGAATGCCAAATATCTTTTCTTCTCAGAGATGTGGCAACATGGGAAATAATTCGACTCCAGTGTTAAGTAAGACTTCAATGGATTTGTTTGAATCAAGGAATCTTCAAAGAATAAGTTAGACCAGAGCTCATATCAGATACCACTGTAATTAGAAGTCCCAAAACAAATCTGATCAAGGTTGGAGTCAGGTCAATATCGAAAAGGCAAAACAAGAAGGCATCTAAAGGTGGATTAAGTTTGAGAATAAATTCTTTCTAAAAGAGGAAGAGGGTAAAAGAATCGAAGAGTCTGTCGGATTAACCAGTTAATTCTTAACCAGTTATTTCTTGAGAAAGATGCATGAGTGGAGGATTTACCTACCTAAATTCTTGCTAGCCATTCCGAATCTCGAGACGAGATTTCGTAAGGGGTGGAGTTATCACACCCTAAAAATCGATTAAATATAAATCATTATGAAAAAGGAATTTCTAGAAATTATTGAATAATTAAAGAAAGTGTTTGAATAAAATCTATGAAAACTTGAACATCAAATTGAGCATCAAAAGTATTTATAATAAATTTCTTTAGTATGCAGGTGAAGTAAATATGAGAAATAAAATTTAATAATTGTAACATGGCTGGATTTAATTTCTATTAAATTATACATGATTAATTATACTCTCCGGAATTTTCTCGTATTTTTCGAGGTCAAATATTAATTTTAATAATACAAAGAGCATTTCGGTGGTTATTTAAATTAATTAATTAATTATTAAATGATCTGGATATATTTTTATTAAATACTTTGAGTGTCCATCTATTTTCAAGATTTTTCTTGGAATTATTTGAGCATTTGAAGTATTTTGAAAAATTCTAGGTTGTTAGGATAGAGAAGTCTAGACTGTATCCCTCTGCTACAGTGTCGGCCCTAACCTCTAGCCAACTGTTACTGTTCACCCAAACTGTTGATGCTTTTTCCTCCACCAAATCTGGCCTGCCCATTGCTCTTCTTCCCAAATTAGTTGTGAAAACGGATTCCTCTAGACCTTGTCTACATTTCCCCCAAGAAATCTCATTCAATCCCATGCAAAATATCGTAAATTTCGGCCTCGTTCTTATCCCGACGAACACGGTGCCTATAAATAGAGTACCCATGATCTCCTCTCTCGTTCCCCTCTTTTTTCCCAAGTTTTCCCATGCCCTAGCCTTCTCCTCGTGGTTGGTTTCTCTCTTCACCGTGGCTGCCATGTTTAGCCATCTTTTCCCATCGTCTCGGCCGTCTCCAGTCAGCGCTGTCGCCTCCCACGGCATCACTAGAGCTCAAGGAAGCCCGGCAGCCACCTGTCCTCCGCCGAAAGCCACCAGAAGGCCGCCATCATTGTGAAGTCGTTGTGTCGCTGCCCCTGTTCGTCTCCAGCCGAGCCACACCGTCGCAATTCTAATCAGTTTAAGTTGCTGTCTTCACCATCAGCTGCGCAAGGACACTGGGAAGGCCATCCATCATCTATTTTCCATCGAAGACAGCTCGGGAAGCTGCGTCCTTGTCAAACCCGAGGACCTCCGCTGCCCAAAGCTCGTCGCCAACCAACTCCGTTCGCCGTTCGTCGTCGTTTCCATGTCGGTAAGTGTCACCGCAACCTCCTCTCTCTTTTGGTGCCTTCGGTTCTCGTTGTCGTGCCGCCATTTGCCATCGTCGTCACAATCCCGAGTCGCTGACCGTCGTGCCTGTGTGGCAGGCCTCGTGGCATCCCCGTTAGCGCCTCGTCGTCCTCCCTGTCATCTATTGTAACACCCTGAAAATCGGAGGATTTAAAATCGGGAATTAAAAATCGGAACTTACAAAAACTTTTGGTATTTTTGCATCTCGCCCTGTTTATTGCTTCTTATTTGCTAGCTTTGTTGCATAAAATTAATAAAGAGAAAAATTTATCTAAAAGCTTGAGAAAAACCAAATAATTTAAAAACCCGGGAAAGGGAAATTTCAAAATAAAGATTTGGAAATAAAAATTACAAAGGAATATAAATAGAAAGGGTGGGATTAATAAAAGTTTATTTTTTTGATCAAAACCTTATTTTGAGAGGAAGAATTAATAATCAGTAAATAAAATAAATAATATCAGATAAATGAAAATCATAAAAAAATATATAGGGATGCCGCGCCTGGTCCCCTCCCGAGCGCTGCCACGTGTCGCACTTGCCACCCAGCCCCCACCCGCACGTCGCGCCCCCGCGGCCGCCTCCACACGTCGACGCGTGCCGCCCGCCACGTCGCCTCACCACGCCGCCCCCCTCTTCTCTCCCTCTCCGGCCATCTATAAATAGGGGGCGAGCCTCCCCGTTTCTTTCCCACCTCGACGCTCTCCTCTTGCCTTCACCGTGGCTAGCCGCCGCCGTTTTTGCCACCTCGCAAAGCCGTCGCCGCCGTCGTCCGCCGTGCGCCGGAGCCGTCACGCCGTGCGCCCGTGCGCGGAGCCGCCCTATGCGCCACCGTGCGCCGGAGCCCCACCGCCTCCCTCGCCGTCACCGCCGTCCGCCGGTAAGCTCCGGGCCGCCGCCTAGCGTGCGCGGTCGGCGAACGGAGGAGGAGTAGGAAAGGGGGTAGAAAAAAAAAGAAAAAAGAAGAAAGAGAAAGGAAAGGAAAAAGAAAAAGAAAAAGAAAAGAAAAGGAAAATTGGGAAAAATTTAGAAATTTTTTTAGAAATTTAGGAGAAGTTTTTGGAAAATATTTGGGAAGATTCTAGACAAAAATATATTTTTTCTCAGAATCGAAATTGGATTTCAAAATAGGAATCCGGGGATATTTCATCGTCGCATAATTTATTCATCTAGGAGTCTATTTATTCTTAGCTTATCATTAAATATTATTTTAACATTTGGATCTTCTGAAATTTGAAATTCAAATCTTTTTGAGACAACAACAATTTGGGAATTTGTCACCTTTGTAAATTACATCGGTATATCGAAAAACCCTAATTTCTACAACTCGCATTTTTAATTCGGTTTTCACTGAAAAACTGACACCCAAACTTAATTAAAATATTGGGCTAAATATTTGTAGTTGTTTTTATGGTTCTTTTCGATCTCTTGGTAATTTTATTGAATTCTGATCGAATTCAATCTATTTTTCGCACGTACGAATAACATCCGAGGAAGCAGGCACTGACTACACTGAAGACCCCGTCAAACAAGCATGCGAGCAAGGCAAGTCATCACACCTCCTTGAACATATTGATCCCAATTACGAAATGATGTTGTTTTGAACATCAAATATGCATGCTATATACACGAATTAATGCCTATGCTTGATATGCCATGCCTTGACATTGTTTACCTTTAGATATAATCTTTGTAACCCTCGATGTGATACAATCGGAGGATATCTTCGGTAAAATGCTTAGCCATGCTTATACTAGAATCTTGCATACTCATATTTTTACAAAAGCTATATGCTTGGGCAACTACCTTAGGGAAGGTAGTTGAGATATGGCATGTGGAGAAATGAGTGCCACATTGCCTGGGGCGGATGGATGGATTTGGGTGGATTCCGATAAAGGCAAGTACCGTCCCTGGTCGATTAAGGACCGAGGCATGAGACTTATAACCTGGAACGAGCCAATACAACCGTACTTCTCGAATGGGTATGGACCTGGCGGAGTAGATAGCCGAGCGGAGGCAGTATCCCTGCATAGTGGTTCTTGGTTGGAGATGTGGTTCTGGTTGTTGAGATAAGGCTGCGGCCTACGTGTTGAGTAATGAATGAGAATCTTGTGAGTTTCCCCTTGCCCCGGGAGCACCAGAACTCCTCTCACTGCTAGGAAAGGACGGTTAGAGTGCAAGAGGGTTAAAGTTCATGGAGCGGGTACTGCCAAAGTGAGGTTATCGAAAATCTTTGCCGTGACCATCCCATATGAAGGGATGAAAGCTCATTCAATGAGCAGTTGCGGAGTACAGGTAAAGTGTACATCCACTGCAGTGTGAGTAAATCAATCTATTCGAATAGCCATGCTCGCGGATAATGAGCGGCGTGACAATTTTCTCCCGTGGCCAGACTCATAAATTTTAAAAATGATGGGGTGGAATGCATAATGATTTTGTGTGCTGGTGGACTCAACTTCTCGAACTGCGAGAAGGGGTGGACTCCCCAGAAAGCGATGACGATCCGGAGGCGGGAAGCCATCCTTGGAATCACGATGGATGGTAGACAGAACCGTCGCCGAATTAATATACTATGGAACTAAAATTTGACCTTGCTAGATGTTAGGATTGTGAAATGATTTGTGAAAATTGGCTTTGCACAAATAAACCATAGCCATCCTTTGTATGACCCTATCATGTGCATCATTCCATGTTAGCTTGCTGAGTACGTTGGATACTCACCCTTGCTATACGCACAAACCTTCGGATGGTGGAAAGGAAGAACTGGAGGACCCCTATGCCTACTGCCAGGTGGGCGAAGAAGAAGAAGGCACCTACTAGGTCTTAGTCCCCCTATCGACATGCCGCTGCCTTTCGTCTGCTATCTTATCTAATCTATGATTTTGGTTGTATTCGGACCAGTAGGTCCTGCATGTAATGTTATTGCCTTCGGGCCTACTATTCTAATACTTTTGGTGTAAGGCTATTCGTGCACTTTGCACCTGATAATTCAGTACTATATTCGTGGGTACCAAACTACTCGATCCAGGGAAATGGTACTATGAACATGAAGGATTCCCGTTCAAAAACGAGGGTCCACATCTATGGTGCTGATGTGGCGTCCTAGGTCAACAATCCTAGCTAGATTCACTCTCGGCCGTTGGATCTTGATCGGTTCAATCTCAGCCGTCCAATTCCTGTGAACACGCGGACCATCTCGGTGAACCTGGTCTACCGTGGGTGATCAAGGCTGACGTCATAATCCTCCTTTTCAGTTCAAAAAGAAATCAATCTGACACAATAAATCTTTTACGTTTTTTTCCTTGTTTAGGTTTAATTAATTAAAACTTCAAAAATTCATAACTAATTCATACAAACTCGAAATGAGGTCGTTCAATTCCCATAATTCATCTAAAATTAAGCTCTACCATTTTATGAACTTTACTATTTATTTTGTTTTTATTAATGTTTTTCCTTGTTTTGTGTTCTAGGTTTAGTTTTTCGTAGTTTCGGAGGTTCGTTCGTTCGTTCATGAGAGAAGTTTTTGAAGATGAGTGGAAGACTAAGTATTGCAAGGCAAGTCACAGTATCCTAAACACAATTCCTTTGAGCATGTTGACTCTATTTTTAAATTCTTTATTTATTTTTATATGCATTTATTTTTGAATGACATTGGATGGTATGAATTTATTCCTTTGTTATGGACAATTTGCATTGATTACCCTATACCTTGATATCTTCAGTTACAATTTGACTAGTTAAACTTTATATAATGGTTTAACTAAAAATTAGGGATAATAGTTTAGCAATGCTTAGAAACTTTAGCATCATTTCATGTAGGATAATTAATGATTCACTCAATTAGGGATAATTAATGATAGCTTATGATGGATGATCATGATTAATTAATGAATTGATGGTCAACTAAATTTTTATTAATGGTGGGTTGTGAGCACATGGTTTGGTGATTTTTTGTTATGGTGCTCATGGCAATTAAGGACCGGTTCTCGAAAAACCCAGAAAGAATTACCGTGCATACCACAAGCCAGCATGGGAAATAGTTGCATATATAGTGTAGCTGTCTCTTGCCGATGTACCCTAGTGAGGGTGGGCGTGATGGAGTTGGGTTGGCCTTGGTTAAAAGGGTTGTTCAATTGATGGATTCACCACCGGACGCGGTGGGGGGGGGCGGGGGGCTGCCCATTGCCCTTATGGGAGTGGGGGTAAAACCTTGCTATGGTATGATTGGTTAGAGAGGGTTATGCGAAGGGTCCTGTCATAATCCCTTTCCGAGGTATCATTGTGGTACACAGGCACGAGGAAACGTGTCGTGGGGCTGTGTCTTGTGGGTACAATTGTACACCTCTGATCAGTGTTAAAAACTATTCGAATAGCCGTCCCCGCGGTTATGGGCAATCAACCAGATTCAGTGTGATGATAACTTGGTGATGATAATAATTTGGTGATGATAACTTGTTAGCTCCTGTTATGGAGTTTAGATCTGGACAACTGTGATTGGTTGTTCAGAGATGGTTGGGCCTGTGCAGCATTGGGATGCTATTCAATGTTGATTAATACTGATAACTAATTACTTTACTGTTTTATAATTTCTTAAATTCTTGCTAAATGTTGCTTTTGCAAATGAAACCCTATTATTGCTATCCTTTGTATCCATGTGCACTTGCATACTTGTTGTGTGGCTTATTGAGTATTATATGTACTCAGTCTTGCAATAACCAATCAACCTCAGTTGTAAAAAGCTTTCGAAGGAGAACACCTTTTGGCTTAGATCCCAGTTGAGCTACCTGTGGGAGTGGAGTTGAAGCTTCACTAGCAGTTTTTTCGTGGTGGGGACTAAGTACCTCTTTTGTAAGTATTTATCGCATTAGTTTGTTTGATGAATCTTTATATTAAATTGTCAATTTGTGTACCTCGGCTGATTCCTAGACGAGGATTGTATGCACAAATTAGTTCAGAAATTACTTGTGAATTTCCGGGCGTCACAGGGGGCCAGATGGCGATGTGAGGATATGTCTTTGCGGGTTTGGGGAGACCATGACGGTAAGTTGATGTCGATGATTCCCCCAAGTGGTTTGAAGCCAACTCGGAGGAAAGAACCTTGGCATAGATCTCGGCGGTGTTTGGCAAACCAAACGGGATAGAGTGCATGCAGTCCCTCCCCGACTGGTTCAAAACCAAGTGAAGGAGAGAGATCTTCCCGAAGTCATCGATGATGAAGTCGAGGCTGCCGAAATGGTAGGCTTGCACTGGCGGGAAGGCAAAATCGTTGGCTCCTGAAGCTGATCCCATTGTACTTATCGGTGGAAAACTCGACGCTTCCCCTACCTGGCGCCCCAACTGTCGATTGTAGGAATCGATAATAATAAAAAGGGGTGGCGTACGAGAGCTAAAGTAAATGGGTTATGAGACATGGGTTTAGACAGGTTCAGGTCCTCTCGACAAGAGGAATACCCTACTCCTATTTCAGGCATTAGATCTGTCAGGTGTTGTATTGAGCTAGAGATTGAGTTGTCGATATGCCCTTGGAGGGCCTCATGCCCCTCTTATGTAGGTTGAGGGGTAGGATTACAAGAATAGGAACCTAACCAAACTCGGTATTAGTCTCCTAAATCTAATCTACAATATTAACAAACCAGGTCTTTGGTCGTTCCTTTAATACGTAAGGAAACGTAATGCTCAAGTAATGATCCGTTACATATTTTATATACATAATATATCCCTACATCCAGTCAGATAACTCAGCCATGTGGGTATATGTACTGATAATCTCCACAACCCCCTACAAGATAGTCAAGATGAGGGCCTTGCTCGATAGCAAATAGGAATTCGAGCTCATCACCTTCCTCCGCAACAATGCATACGTGTTTTCTTGGCAACCATCCGACATGCCCAGCGTCCCTAGCGAGGAGATTGAGCACAAATTGATGGTTCGACCCGACGTTAAGCCTGTAAAACAAAAGCTACATCGATTTGTACCTGACCGAAATTAAGCTATCAGAGAAGAGCTTAACAAACTCCTCAAGGACGCTTCATTAGAGAAGTCCTGCATCCACAGTGGCTCGCAAACCCAGTCATGGTATGCAAGGCCAACGACAAGTGGAGGATGTGCGTAGACTTCACCGGTCTCAACAAGGTGTGCCCTAAGGACCACTTTCCCCTTCCATGCATTGACCAACTGATTAACTCTACCGCAGGCTATGAGTTGTTAAGTTTTGTTGACACTTACTTCGGGTACCATCAGATCAACATCGCCAAGGAAGACAAGGAAAAGACAACGTTTATCACATCCTTTGGTGTATTCTGCTACGTCAAGATGCCCTTCGGATTAATAAATGTAGGATCTCCCTACCAGCAAGAAATCAAGGGGGATTTCCAACCTCAGCTTGGAAACAATGTTGAAGCTTACATTGATGATGTTGTCGTCAAGACAAAGTCTCGAGATCACCTAATTGACGACTTGAGGGAAATGTTCAACAATCTCTAGAAACATTGGCTAAAACTGAACCCGGAGAAGTGTACATTCAGAGTACAATCAGGCATATTGCTCGGCTTCTTAGTCTCCACATGAGGCATCAAAGCAAACCCCGAAAAGATCAAGGCTATCAAGAACATGAAGTCACCGACAAGGCTCAAGGAGGTACAAAAGCTCACCGGTTGTTGGTAGTGCTTAGTTGATTTGTGGCCAGTATGGGAGAACGAGGACTATCCTTCAACCTGTTAAAAAAGCAAGACAAATTCGAGTGGGCATCAGAAGCCGAAGTGGCGTTCTTGCCCTCAAACGCTATCTGGCCAATCCACTGGTCCTCGTTGCCCTGCAACCACTGGAGGAATTATTCCTTTATATAGCAGCAACACCATACTCCATCAGCACCATCATCGTTGTCGAGCGTGAGAAGATTCAACATCCAGTCTACTACGTGAGTTAAGTCCTTCACGACGCCAAGGCTAGATATCCACAAGTCCAGAAACTGCTCTACGTTGTTGTCATGACATCTTAGAAGCTACGTCACTACTTCTAGGCCAACAAGGCCATGGTCGTCTCATCATATCCCATGGGAGAGATTATCCGTAGCAATGAGGTCACAGGATGCATTGCCAAATGGGTCGTCGAACTCAGCCAATTCAATGTCCACTTTGTTCCACGAACAGCCATCTAGTCTAAAGTACTCACCGATTTTGTTGCAGACAATGAGCGATGGATAATGGCTTTTGATGGAGCATTCAATAGCAAGGAGCAGGACTCAAATTCTTCCTAACATCACCAACCGAAGATCAGTTTAGGCATGCGATCCAACTCGATTTTCGGCAACAAACAACATTGTTGAGTATGAAGGACACCTCAGAAGATTAAGAGCAGCTGTGGCACTCGGCATCAAATGACTAATTGTGAAAGAGGACTCAGAATTAGTTGCTAACCAAGTGTACAAGGATTATAAGTGCTCCAACCTAGAATAATCCAAATACCACGCATAAGTCAGGGAATGGAAACGACGGTTTGATAGCTTCGAAGTGTGCCACGTCTATCGCAACGATAATGAAAACACCAAAAAACTCGCTCGACAGGCCTCCTGATGAGAACCAGTTGATCCGTCTACGTCCCAGGAAGTGCTCACAACTCCATCCGTCAATAATTGGCCCGACGACTACACTGACGGCAACACCGACGTCGGCTCGGGGGCTACAGATAGAGTCGACAACATCGTGGTGGACATCAAGATGATCCAAGACTGGCATACTCCGCTCACCAAATTCCTCACATTGGATGTATTGCCGGAAGACGACACATCCACAGAGAAACTTTCATGTCAAGCAAAGGCTTATTGTATGATCGGAGATGATCTTTACAAAAATGCTGCAAATGGAGTTCTGCTCAAATGTGCCTCCTCCAACAACGACAAAGAACTATTGCTTGACATCCACAAAGGAATCGCAGATCACACACCAGCGGGCGAACACTAGTTGTTAAAGCTTTTCGACAAGGCTTCTACTGGCTAACGACCCTCCAAGATGCTTGCGATATGGTATGTCAATTCCATAACAAGCACATGAAGTTACCACCCCAAGCATTCCAGATCATCCTTCTATCTTGATCGTTCTCGTGCTGGGGGCTTGACATCCTCGGACCTTTTTCGTGAGGACAAGGCGGCTACAAATTATTGCTCATGGCTATCGACAAGTTCACTAAGTGGATTGAAGCAGAGCCAACAAGAGAGATCAAAGCCGATTATGCCATGAAGTTCATCAAAGGGATATCCTACCGATATGGATTACCGAACAGGATAATAACCGACAATGATTCTCAATTCACAAGCAGTGCCTTCCAGGATTACTGCATCAAATTCTGAGTCAAGATTTGCTTCGTTTGGTCTCACATCCTCAAAGCAATGGGCAAGTCAAGCGGGCAAACGGAATCATGCTACAAGGGATCAAAACACATGTTTACAATAGGCTCGTGGCCTATGATTTAGGATGGGTTGAGGAACTCCCTTTTGTTCTATGGGCCTTCCGTACCAGTCTGACTACATCCACCAAAGAGACTCTCTTCTTCCTATTGTACGGATCCAAGGCAATGCTCCCTACCGAGTTGCGATATTGGTCTACATGGGTTCAGGAGTACCCAGATAAGGAACAACACAACCGATGAGCAAAGGACGTCAACCTGCTAGAAGAACACCGGGAACGAGTTGCCGTTCGAGCAAGCGTTACGCTGCTATCACGAGAAGCGCATCCGAGCCTGTACACTCGACAACGGTGATTACGTCCTCCTCAAAATTAAAAACCAGGTAGGGCACAACAAGCTCTCACCCAAAAGTGAGGGACCGTACACGATAGTCGAAGTCTTATGACCAGGTGCGTACAAAATAGCCAACGAGGACCATATGTTATCGAATTCCTGAAACATTGACCAATTATGTAAATTCTATGTATGAGGTCGATCAAAACTCTATAAGTTGTTTTATTTAAGTTAATACATACAAATCATTTCTGTTACTAGCTAAGGGCTAGGAAGGGGAAGGGTATCCAACTCTGTTCTAATGAATACAACACTGGCGAGAGTACTCGATCATTAATTCACATGTTTTACAATCTTTCATCAATTACTTAGAATATTACAAATCAAATTGCACAGAAAGATTTACTAATGTCTGTTAAGTGTTTTATCCAGGATTCCCTAACCATTACATTAACCAAGACATCCATACCCACTGCATTGAGGCAAATACATCCTTGACAAGTGGAGCCAGAGACTGAGCTAGCTGGTCAATCTCGGCGGCCGTCCGTTGAGAACGAGTAAACCCATCCCGAAGAAAACCTAGGTTCATATGTCATCGCGAGTCACGTCTACAGGAGAGTACATGTCCACCAACGTACCTACTACCTCGATGATATTCTTGCTTAACGTTGTTGTCGATCCTTCGAGCGGTGCCGGCAAAGTTGTCGCAAGTACTCCCTACCTAGCTCATATAACCTGGCATAGATTTCTCATGAGGAGGACGGAAATACTTGTAGTTCCTTGCACAGTCGGCCAAGCGAGGCACTACACCCTTCAAGATAGGCCTCCATCCAGACATCTCTGTCCTTGAGAAGCTCCGTTCCTTCGTCTTTCTTGATATTCTTGGCTGCCCGCTCCAGCTGTTCCTTCTCAAACATTGTTCTTTTTCTTGAAAGAACTATCTAGACTTGACAAGGACATTGTTTTCATTAGCATGCCTGTTCCAAAAACAAGGGCAAAAGGCTACAACAACGACCTTCCTAACTCTGGTATTGTTGTTGAAGGAGTGCGTGTTGAGCTTCTCGAGAAGACAACTTAGTGTCAGGAGTGACGATGACTAGAGCGTGGTCATCAACACTAGGAGTCGACGAAGCATGGGGCGAGTTTGGGACAGCGATAAGATCAATAAGTTGTCCACGTTGCTGGATGACCATGGTCTCATCTTCAAAACATCTACATTATAAAAACAACCTATGGATTTAAGAGTATATAAACTAAATGTTGTTCACAAGAACATAATACTAGAAATTGTTCTTATACTACATAAAGACAAAAACAAGGAAATTACTCTTCAAAATAGGGGAATACAGATTCCTCGACCTTCCCCAGCTTTGACATCACATCCTCGCGGTGCTCGTTGGCTCCTCCCTTGGTCATCATCTCTTTGATGTTGAGCATCCCCAGCTTTGACCTTCCCCAGCTTGAGGCACGAGAGAACGTGGCACATGCTAGTTTTCAGCCCGGTCCGCATCGCTTCTGCCACCTGATCCACCTAGGAACTTGCCACGGTTTCCAGCTCAGTAATTAGGGTCTGTAGAAATCCCAGGACAGTTGTCTCATCGAATAACTGGGGTGAGGAGCATGCTTTCCTAAGCTTTTGGCGACTACGTTGAGGCGACCATAGTTCTCGTGCAAGCCTTGTCATGGGGAGGCCAGGTTATCCGTCGAGTCGGACAAAGCTTTCTCGAGCCCCTTGCATTGGTTCTCCTCCCCCATAATCACTTCCCGCAACTTTTGGTTGTCCGTGCGCTCCGTCTTTAGCTGAGCCTCCAAAGCAGCCATGCCTTGGGAGCAGGCCTCTACTTAATGACAAGCTTGGAGAAGCTTGTCGATTACTGAGGACGACCCAGGAGTGACAATGGCGCCGGCGGTAGAGGGTGGCAGTGGGGGAAGAATGGGCATAGCCGCTGAAGGAGACTTCCAACTCACCTCCTCGTGGGCCCTCACACTCTACTTAGACATAGAGGGAGATGGACTACAATAAAAAAACAACCAGACAATTGTAATATAACTAGGCATTTAGGAGAGTGACAACAGTAAATACTAAATAGAGAACTCACATAATTTTAGTCTGCTTGAGTAGCTTACCCCACCCATAGGAGGCAGGCTTCGCGCTACTGATGGTCTACAGAAAAGGCAAGATGAGGTTGGTGTCAATATCACAAATGTGAGATACAAGATCTTACCTCCTAGCCACCAGTCTTTGTTAGCGTTTCAGCTCCAGTTGACCTCTCCAATGTAAGCCACCATTTTCTTTTGGAACTGCTGCTTTCTGGCATGGAGGCTATCACTCCTTGCTCGTCCCCAGCTTGCTCTTTCAGTGTAGCGGAGGCCTGGTGGTTTACCAAGGGTCTGATGACATCCATGAGAAGCCATGCCTATAATAGTTTGGATTACTATTTCTATGTGCAAAGATACGATTGACAAAGAAAGTGCTCCGAATATTTACTGTCAGTGTCAAGGATAAGGCATGCCTTTTTACATGGGTTAATGAAATACAAAAATACCATATACACGACAGTATACGAGAGGGTATCCTTTAATTAAGGAGATACGACTAATAAAGAGGGAAATTATCTTCCCGGAATAGGAGGTGTCAGAGTCCTAGTCAGGCAAGATAAGGTTTTCTTAGGCTCATATTTTGTTCTATCTCTCCGAGTTCTATTTGGAGAGGAAGACAATCTCTGCTATATATACAAGGACCTCACGTTCAGGGAGAGGATCGAGTTACAAGCCATAGCCAAAGCCCAGAAGCAATCAGGAGAAAGTTAGCATCTTATTCGTCGAATAGATCTTGTCGTGCCGTTTTCGACAACCCCTAGTCGGTGGATTCATCTAGTTGTTCTATTCCGCAATGTACTTTGAGCGATATTCCCATCCATAATACATATAAACTAGAGTAGGGTTGTTACTCTCTTTGAGGGCACGAACCAATATAAATCCTTGTCCCCTGTTTGCTTGATCTATTCTCGCGTGTACCCTGGATCCAATGAACCCCGTACTATACAAATACCGTCGTTGGCATATAGTCCGTCGACACTTACATTCACGAGTGCGTCTCATTCCGTTTATGGGAGGTCACATATTGGCGCAGGGATGTCGATGGCGATTGATGGCGGATCGACTACCACCTATGCCACTTGGTCCTTCACCGTCGTCACATCGAGGACTACAATGACAAAGATTTCACAACACCATTAGAAGGAAGCAATTTAAGTCTTCGAGCTATCATAGAAGACTACAAGTTGTATACCCTGGTGCGACAGTCGCGTCACGTCCTGTTCCTTCGAGTACTCGTACATGGGGTGAGAATGGGCCTAGAGAGGTTGGATCCGGTGACGGACGAAGTCTTGAACAACTTCATATCCCGTCAGACCATGTTGTCGAAGTTCATGGACTTTTCCTATATAACTTTCTAGGGCTGGTGTCAGAGAAGGTTTCGATGTACAAGACTTTGAGTGCGATGGCTTTTCGTCGAGAATAACAAGGTAGCGGCGTTGTCGGTGACGTGGAGATAAAATCATTCTTCCTCAAGTCCTTCCTTGAGGATGGGCAGTTGAAAGGAATGTACTCATCCTTCATCCCATCCTATAGACGGAGAGCACAACACCTAGAAATCCTAGAGGAATCCATCCATCTAAGTTCATAAAAGAATCTAAATAAGTGTAGAAAAGGTTGTATCCCAAGGTACGCCTCGCATAGATGAGTGAAGATACTCAAGAAAGCAATGGAATTGGGGTTCAAGCGGAGAATATCGAATGTCATAGAAATCAAGAAAAAGAGAAATGAATTTGGAGGGGGCAGAAAGTGTGGACCCCCGTTTTAGAGACGGGAATCTTTCGTGTTCATAGTACCATTTCCCTAGATCGAGTAGTTTGGTACCCACGAAATACAGTACTGAATTATCAGGTGCATATGCACGAATAGTCTTACACCAAAAGTATTACAATATAGGCCCGAAGGCAATATCCAACATATAGGACCTCATGGTCCAGATACAACCAAAAGTAGAAATTAGGTAAGGCAACAGAATGAAGGCAGCGGCCTGTCGATTGCCACAGGCAACGACCGGAGACTAAGACCTAGCAAGCGCCATCGACTTCTTCGCCCTCCTGGTAGCAGGTATATGGATCCTCCAAGTCTTCATTCCCACCATCTGAAGGTTTGTGTGTATAGCAAGAGTGAGTACCAACCGTACTCAGCAAGCCAACACGGAAAGGTGCACATGATAGGGGATTCTCAAGGAGATGCCGTGGTTTATTTGCACAAAGCCAATTTTATAAATCTTTTCACAAACCTAGCATCTAGCCAAGTCAAATTTTAGTTCCATATTTCATTAAGTCAGCGTTCTGTCTACCATCCATTGTGATTCCAAGGATGGCTTCCCGCCTCCGGTTCGTCATGGTTTTCTGGGGAGTCTACCCCTTCTCGCCTCTCGAGAAGTTGATCCACCAGTGAATAAAAATCATCATGCAAACCCATCCCATAATTTTAAAATTTAGAGTCTAGCCAAGCGAAAGTCTTGTCACAATGCTCTATATCCGCGAGCACGGCTATTTGAATAGATTGACTCATTCACACTGCAGTGGATGTACACTTTACCCGTACTCTGCGACTGCCCAACAAATGAGCCTACGTCCCAACACATGAGACGGTCACGGCAAAGTACTTCGATAACCTCACTTTGGCAGTACCCGCTCCATGAACTTAAATCCTCTTGCACTCTAGCCGTCCTTTTCTAGCAGTGTGAGGAGTTCTGGCGCTCCCGAGGTAAGGGAAGACCTCGTTCATCAAGTTATAATTAATTTCGGTTTTCAATCATCCATTCCCAATCTCATCTCATACATAGGAACCACTACGCAGGGGTACCGCCTCTGCTCCGCTATTTACTCCGCGAGGTCTATACCCATTTGAGAAGTACGGTTGTACTGGCTCGTTTCCCAGCTATCTCATGGCTCGGTCCTTAATTGACCAGGGACGGTACTTGCCTTTGCCGGAATCCACCCAAATCATCCAGCCGCCCCAGTCTAAAACATTTGTTTGGTATTTTTAGTTTTCATCAAAACTCATTTGATCATTAACATGGCAATGTGGTGCTCATGTCTCCACATACCGTATCTCAACTACCTTTCCCAAAGGTAGTTGCCCAAGCATATCGCTATTTCAGAAAGCATGAGTATGCATAAATCTAATAATAGCATGGCTAAGCATTTTACCGAAGATATCCTCCGGTTATATAACATCGAGGGTTACAAAGATTATATCTAAAGGAAAGCAATATCAATGCATGGTTTATCAAGCATAGGTATTTTGTGTATAGCATGCATGTTTGAAGTTTAAATCAACGTCATTTCACAAAATAGGATCAATGTGTTGAAAGGGGAGTGTTGACTTGCCTTGCTCGCACGCTTCTTCAGTGGGGTCTTCGACGTAGTCAGTAGCTGCCTCTTCGGATGCTATCCATACGTGCGAAATAAAAGATTGAATCCAATTAAAATTCGATAAGAACGAATAAGGAATCAAGAAAAACCAAAAAGAGTACTCCAAAATATCTCCCTGTGATTTTGCCTAAGTTACGGAGGACTTTAGAGCAAAACCGACTGTAATGTCGAGTTACGGTTATCTAGGGTTTTTCGTAAAAAGAACCAATAAAGTGATGAAGCGAGAATCTTATGAATGTTGTTTAAGAGATTCGTTGACACATTTTTAATGAGTTCAGAAAGGTTAAGTATAGTTTGAAGAAAAGAAAAAGTGTTTTGCCCTCCCAAGAAAAGAGAACGGAAATAGCCAGAGTCGGACGGTATCTTGAGCGACTCCCAAGTAGTGAAAGTGTTGCAGATCTTCAGGAATGATTGGACCTGAGCGCTTGCATCCTCGTTGGCTTTTCCACAGAATGGGTTAGCCTTCACCATAGTGATTAGACCTATCTTGATCTCAAAGCAGGCATCACCCGTGCTGACAACTGACTCGGTAAGGACGTTGACAGCCGAGGGAGCCGAGAAGTCAAGGAGGGTCTTTTGGGCCATTCCCGCTGAGCTTGATGATGTGTTGGTGGCCAATTCGCTTGTCGAGAGGCTCACTTGAGGAGGAACGACACGAGGTTGAACTCTTCTCACAAGTGTTTTCGGATTTGGATTGTAATATGTCGGCAAGTCGAAACCAGTTATTCACTATCATGTCACATAAAAGAGAAAACAAATAAAGATAAACCTGCTAGAGCAAAGGTAAATCAACTATGAACATATCAATAAACAAGTAATTAGTATTTCCTCTTAGACCAATGTTGTCATGCCCCGATTTTCGTTCCGGATTAAAAACAATTTAATAATATGTTTCTAGAAGTTATATTAAAAGTTAAAATAAATTATCGAGTGAAATTAATGAGGAAATTAAAAATTTCCTATAAAAATCATGGCTGGAAATATTTTTGTAATGTTTTCCATATCCTAAAGTACTCTCTAGAGTTTTCCGTGTATTTTCGAAGCTCAAGAAGTAGTTTTAACATACAAAGTTCATTTAATCGATTAAATTAAATGAAAAAAATTAAGAACCCCTTCACTCTTCCTGGGCCGTTTTTGGCCCATCCCCTCAAAAGTCTACTTTGCGTCCCTCCACTCTCCTCCCTCTCGGCCTAGCTCGCTATAGCGCCTCTCTTCCTCTCCCTTTCAGCGCGGTCCAGTCCGCCGGGCCATTTTCTCCATCCGTTCACGAAGTCTAGTTCGTGTCCCTCCTTCCTCCTATTCTGTCGAAAGGTGAGGCCCACCTGTCAGCCCCGTCTCCCACCTCCGGTCGGGAGAATCACCGCCGAGCCTGCCCACGTCGCCCTCTCTCCCGCATGCTTCTAGCTCGCTCTCACCTCCAACCGTGCGGTGGCAGGTCGCCCCAACCTCCTCCTCCTCCCACATTCTCCCCGCGAGAATTTGCACCAAGTCAAGCCGCCTCTGCCCACGTCGGCGCCACCACTCCATCCGCCGATTCCCAAGCTCCCTGGCCTCCTCTCTGCCTCCTGAGCCTACAAAGCTTTTCCCCGGACCTCCCTCTCTAATTTCCTAAATTTCCCAACCTCGTCGTGCTCTCTATCATGCTCACCGTGTAACTCCCTCTCTCTGCCACTTGCCGCCGTGCTCCAGCGGAGCATTGCCACCACCCTAGCCCCCACCGCTCTGTGTCGCTTGCACCACCGGCACTGCCGTGCCGAGGGCAACCCTGGGCACCACTCCAATTCCCCCAAGCGCCACTTGCCGTCACTTTTCAGCCAAGCATCGTCATCGTTAAACGCCACCCCATGCTCCACCATTGCCACCTCCGGCTTCACCGCACCACGCCGTCCCTTGGCCACGGCTCCACCTACCCAAAACATCACCGAAGCATCACCCCCACCGCAAAACCTGAGTCGCCACCGCCATTGTCACACTCCAGCTGCGCGCCATCATCGCCCAAGTCCCCGCTGCGCTAGGCCAACAACATCGCCAACTTCGTCGCGCTGCGCCGCACCCTGTCTGCCCCTTCTCGAGTGCTGCCCGTCGCAAGAACCCCGTCCTCCTCGCGCGAGGCGTGTTCGGCCTCCCTTCACCATCTCCGGCCACCTCCTGTTGCTGCTTGGCATGTCGGCAGCCCTCGTCGACCCCTCCCTCATCTCCCCCGAGGCACGCCGCTCCCCGACCGCACCCTACCTTCAGCAATTATGGCTGGAGCCCACCGCCCGCGTCGCCTTCCTGAGAGCATCATCACCTCCCATCGCTGGCCTTCGGCCGAGCCTGTCTTGCACCGTCGGCCATCCTAGCTCCTCTCGAACCCCTTCACCACGTTCGCAAGACTAAGAAGATTGCCCTCCACTCTCCTTGAAGCCGGAGCTTGCCGAAACCCCAGCATCGCCGTCGCTTCGCTCTGGGTGCCATCCATTCTCCGCCGCCTCTCCTCGGCCCCTTGGCCACCGCCCGTCGCAGGTATGCGCTCGATGAGTACCTCACCTTCCTCTCCGCCCTACTCCACCGTCCTCCCGTGCATGTCGTCCCGCCGGTGACCATCGGGCCACGTTCGTCGTCGTCGCGCCACCCTTCGCTCAGCTGGCCGACGAGCCACCCCCGCCACATCCTCAGCCATCATATTGGTCTTGGGCCGATCCGGGCCGTTGATTCCCCGTGGCCGTCTGATCCTCATCGGGGTGATCTGGGCCATCCATGTGGCGCCCCATCGTGGGTGCCAGCGACTTTGCCACGTTGGCGCCACGTCGGCACGCCCGTCCCGTGTGGCAGCCACGTGTGTGCCACATGGTGGACATGTGGTCCGGCCATGCGTGGACTCGGTCCACCATGGACCCGCCGCATTGACACGCTAACGCATGGGCCCATGTGTCGGTGTCGGCTCCCATTGCTGACGTAATAAATCTCTTTTTTATTTGAGAAAATAAATAATAGTTATGCAATAAATCTGTTTAATTTCCAGAAATTCATTTAAATGGCCCAAAACTTCTAAAATTGATATCTAATTCATACGAACTCCAAATTGGACCATTCAACTTTTAAAATTCAGCTAAAATTGAGCTCTATATATTTGTTTATACTTCATGTACTGTTTATTTGGTTTTTATTAAGGTTTTTTCTTGTTTTGCATGCCAGTGTGTACATTCCGCCGTTTCGGAAGTTCGCATTCGCGAGGAAAATAGTTCGAAAGATTATTTGAAGAAGCAAGGCAAGTCACACATTTCCCCTTGAATCATATTGAGCCTACTTTATAAAATGTTTTACCATTTACAAATGAATTGCATGTTTTGTTAATTACATGGGAATTGGGACTACCTATCTACTTGCTTGTGCCATGTTTACTTGATATCGATTGTTTGTCAAACCTAGATTATAATTTGATTAGCTTGCGTCACTTATGTGACCTTACTAGAACTATATATGATTAGCCATGCTTAAATACCACTATCTCACTTAATGGGATAATCACATTAATTCTTATAGTATCTGCCGAGCTGCGAGCTCGAGACACCTACTCATGTTTATTGATCATAATTATCCAAATGTGAGTTAATGGTGGGTTGTGGGTACATGGTTTTGCTTGTCGTACCCATGGCAATTAAGGACCGGTTTTAGGAAAACCCTGGAAGACTTACAATGCTTACCATAAGCAAGAATGGACAACAGTTGGACTTGTAGTGAAGCTTTTCTATGTCCGACGTACCCAGGCAAAGGTGGGCGTGATGGAGTTTGGATGGGCCAGGCAAGGCCTATCCGGCTTCCGGATTCACCTAGGCACAAGGGGGCTGTCTACCCTGGATTTAGGGGCAGGGGCAAAAAACTATGGTATCGCTTGGTCAGTGAGGGTTATACGAAGGGTCTTGTCATGATTTCCCCTTTTGTAGTATCATGTTGGTACTTCGGGCATGGCAACATGTGTCGAATCATGTCTCATGGGTACAGTTGTACACCTTTGATCAGAGTAAAACTATTCGAATAGCCGTGCCCGTGGTCATGGGTGATCGATCAGATTCACCGTGATTAATCCTACACTATTAATTAAATTGGCTTAATAAACTGGTTTAGTTCAAGTGGGATGGTTGGGCCTGTTCAATGTGGTGTAGCGTTGTTTAGTGGAAAATTAACATTGACTTAATTAATCAATGCTTTTCATGTTTTTAACTATAAATGTTTACAAACACCTTTATGCAAATAGACACAAGCCTCTCTTTGCCTCCCCTTGCACATCTGCATCATTGGCGTAGCTTGTTGAGTACGGTGGTTGGACTCAGCCTTTGCTATCTTTTCCTCTTTCCAGAAGTGTAGTGGTTTTGAGTTGAAGACAGAGTTAGAAGACCAAGATTTATACCCCAGCTAAGTTTTGCCTGTGGAGTGGAGTTGAAGCTCGGCTAGAATCATTTTTTTCCACTGCCGCTTTCTTTTTGGTGCGAGGACTAAGTGCGTCGACTGTAAGTATTTACACTTAATTTATGTTTGGATCTGTATATTCATTTGTCGTTTTGTGTACCCTGGCTGATTCCTGGACAGGGACTTACACACAAAATAGTATGGTAATTTGGCAAAATTTCTGGGCGTAACAAATGTCTTCCCCGGCAACGACACCAGAAATGCTTGTTGGTCTTTCTTACGGTCATAGATAAATCCATAAGCGCATGGATATACCGTTGTAGCAGTGCACCCAGGAGTAATGTGGGGTATCATATTTTATCCCAAAGGAACACGGCGGTCGAGAAGAAAATACTAAGTTACTATGAATATCAATATGTTATAGTTGAGCTACTAAAGTCTAGGGAGGGGTAAGTAGTAAATGATAAATGGGGTAGTGTGAGACACACCAAAGAGTCCTAATAAATGATATAATAATGCTAAGTGGATAGTATAGTATTAGAGCTAAATTCCTAATGTACTTCTAATGTAATTTCATAGATTATACAAACAATTACGTTCATGGTTAGTAACCCAGTTCTATGCTCCCAGGCCTCCCGGGGTACCGCCTCTAGTGACCAGGGCTGCCACCCACAGTCGATCTCTTACCGTTCACCCTACACCATACCCGAACGTGGAGGATTACAAAGGACGGACAGGGCTGTCACCCCTGCCAACTACCTATACAACCCATGGGATATGATCATAACCAATGTCTATGTAACAATCTAAGCATCCCCAGGCATCAACTACTAGGATAAGAGCATACCTATATCCTAATTGCACATTGGACCATGACCAAGATAATAGAGTTACTCGTCTAACTATGATATAATTATCATATAAACTATGGATGGAACATATAACTAACCAACTAGTATATGAACCACACACAACAATACGAGAAGATAAATATATTGGATAGAGCAAAGTTATACAAGATAAGTAGGATACAATAGCTATACCTGACTCACCAATGATGACTTGAGAACCAAGTAGAAGCTCTAACCTAAACCTAACTCCACTAGCCTAGAGACTAAGAGTGAAAGGTAGGAACTCTCTCTTTGGTGTGTGTGATGAACTAAAGACATCCTCCTCTATTTATATGGTCTCCATGGTGGTTTGGAGCCAATAATAGCGCGTGAACCAATCTCCATTGCCATTAGGGAATCACCAGGGAGCGCCACGTCGAAGTTGACCGGGATTGGCGCCCTAGCTGAGTCGGTCGAACCCCTGGTTCGGCCAAACTAGGGGGGGCCCATTCTCCTCCATCTTTCACGTGGTGGTTGTCCTGTGGGTCCTCTCCTAGGATACCCTTGGCCCTCGGTTGAATACGTCGGCTTAGACCTGTTTGTGGGCCTTTTGATCCATGGGAGGATGACATGGCGATCGTCGATTGATCGAAGTTGTGTTTCTTCGCCACTAAGCGTTCTTTCACCTCATTTTTGTGAATAAGTACTTGCACTCAAATAATCTACAAGGACATGTGGAACTTTATCGATTATAAACCTATATATATGCGTGTAAGAAATGCTAAATCCCCTTTATTTCTGAGATATGTGAAGGTCGGAATCAGTACTTAACGATCGTCAACAGTCAGCCGAACCTGATTTGGCCGAACAAGGGGGGAGCCCAGTCTCCTCCATCTTTCGCGTGGTGGCTATCCTGTGGATCCTCTCCTGGGATACCCTTGGCCCACGGTTTAATATGTCGGTTTAGACCTGTTTGTTGGCCCTTTGATCCCTGGGAGGATGACTTGGCGATCATTAATTGGTTGGAGTTGTGTTTCGACGCCATGTAAGCGTGCTTTCACCTCATTTCTATGTATAATTACTTGCACTCAAATAATCTACAAGGACATGTGGAACTTTATTAATTCTAAACCTATATGCGTGTAAGAAATGCTAACTCCCCTTTATTTCCAAGATATGTGACAGTCGGAATCGGTACTTAACGACCGTGAACAAGGTGACGAAGACATTAGCATCGTCAACATTGGTCTAAAGTATAGCATGACGAGCCGCATGCCCAGCTCAAGCCAATTCTCGTCTCCTTTGATCTTCCTCTTCGTTGCGCTTGTGCTCCTCTTCGAGCCTTGCACGTTCTTCCTCTACTTCCTAGCCAAACGAGCCCACGCCTCTTCGTTTGCCACTAGATTTGCCATGAACACACCAAAGAGCAGTAGAGTATAATCGTCATCAAGTTTTGAATTATCCTTACTCTCGGTGCTGGGGTTATTGTAATCATCAGAAGAACTGAGGTAATTGGTGATCTCAGTGTCAGAGAAATATCCGAGTGGTTGGAGCATGACGCCCACCTTCTTTAAGCCCAATCCGAGTGAAGCTGAAGCTTGTTCAAATCGGGATCTATGGGGAGAGACAGATCTAGATCCAAAAGTAGCGGCCACTATTGGAGGGAGTGTCACACCCGAAAATTGCTTAAATATAAACCGTTGTGAAAAAGGAATTTCTAGAAATTGTTTGAATAAAATCTATGAAAATTTGAACATCAAATTGAGAATCAAAAGTATTTATAATAAATTTCTGTAGTTTGCACGTGAAGTAAATATGAGAAATAAAATTTATTAATTGGAAAATGGATGGATTTAATTTTTATTAAATTATCCATTATTATTTATACTCTCTGGAATTTTCTCAGATTTTTCAGAGGTCAAATATTAATTTTAATAATACAAAGAGCATTTCAATGCTTATTTAAATAAATTAATTAATCATTAAATGATCTGCTTATATTTTTATTAAATACTTTGAGTGTCCATCTATGTTCAAAATTTTTCTTGGAATTATTTGAGCATTGGAAGTATTTTTAAAAATTAATTGTTTTTAGGATAGAGAAGTCTGGATTATGTCCCTGTGGTACACTGTCATCCCTAACCTCCAGCCATATGTTACTGTTCACCCGAACCGTTGATGCTTTTTCCCTCCACCAAATCTGGCCTCCCCCTCCCCATTGCTCTTCTTCCCAAATTAGTTATGGAAAGGGATTTCTCTATACCTCCTTTAAGTTTCCCCCAAGAAATCTCATTCAATCCCGTGCAAAATATCGCGAATTTCGGCCTTGTTCTTATCCCGACAAACTTGGGATAAACCCCAAAAATCCAATGCCAAATCCTCTCGTACCGGTGCCGGTCTCTTCCTTCCAAGCCTATAAATAGAGTCCCCATGATCTCCTCTCTCGTTCCACTCTTTTCCCGAGTTTTCCGTGCCCTAGCATTCTCTTCGTGGTTGGCTTGTCTCTCCACCGTGGCAGCCATATCCGGCCATCTTTTCCCATCGTCTCGGCCGTCTTCGGTCAGCGTCGCCGCCTTCCTCGGCATCGCAAGAGCTCAAGGAAGCCTAGCAGCCACCTCTCCTCCACTGAAAGCCACCGAAAGGCCACTATCGTACAACTAGGATTGGTTGTCCAAAGATGGTTGGGCCTGTGCAGCATTGGGATGTTGTTCAGTGTTGATTAATATTGATGACTAATTACTTTACTATTTTTCAAATTCTTAAATTCTTGCTAAATGCTGCTTTTGCAAATGAAACGCAATTTGTGTACATCGACTAATTCCTGGACGAGGACTGTATGCACAAATTAGTTCAAAAATTACTAGTGAATTTTCGGGCGTAACAAGTTGGTATCAAAGCCATCTCGACTATAGGTCAAGCCTAACGGTTAAGCCCTTATGGACATGTCTTTGTTAAAAAAATCTATTTGTAAAAATCTGTTTTCCCCCTTATCCCGTTGCTTCTTGCAAAAGTTTTACTCTAGATGGACCCCTATAAGGAGATGTTGGATAAGATGATGATTCACTATGACCTGCCCAAGAAGCTTAGTGAAAGTATGGCAGTACAAGAACATAAAGCATTGTTTGAAAAGGAAGCTAAGCAGCATGGAAACTATGGTTTTACAAGTGAGCTCTTTCGTATGGTGTATGATCTTGGATATGAGGTTCCACCAAAGTACACTAACGTATCCATTCATGTTGGAAATCAATCTCACTACAAGGCAACTGTTACTCTTGTCTCAGACAAGGAAGATCTTCACAACTCTCAGTCAGTGGTGAAGCTGACTGTTTTCTTTATGCTCATGAAGAAGTCACATATGAAGCATTGTGTCATCTCCATTGTCATTTCAAGGATCGTCTGGAGAACACGAAGTATCACTACCATCCGAAACATGGTGATGACTTTTGGATGAATGGTTGTGTGAACACTCAGGGTGAAGAGAATCAGACAATTGTCCATATGAGGACGATGTTGGATGCTCTTGATGACCTCTACACTGATTGGAAGACCCAAGCCATGATTCAGAAGCAGGTTCTACAAGTGAAGATTGTCGTTACGAAGATGGTTGAACGGATGAGAGACAAGTCTCATCCGTAAGATAATGACACCGCCAAGATTCGGAATGCACGAAGCTCGTTTTGCACGCTTTCGAAGGACACCAATCATAAGCTTGTTCTTCGTCAGAAAAGGATCTTTGAGTTAGAAGATGAATTAAGGAAGTTAACAGGAGAAATTTCTTCGAATGAAGATGAAGATGTGAAGCCTACTTAAGTTGTCAAGCGTCTTTGCACTGGAGTTCTTTCTCTCAGGATCAGTCTCGGTGAAGATGAGTCAGATAAGAAGCCTCCAAGACCAAAGGTAGATTGAAGAAGTCTCTGAAACTTATGGTAGAACCTAAGCTTTACCATCAAGAGTAGTAGCTTGTTGGTTAGTTAGATCATTGTGTTAGCTTGTTTGCTTAAGTTTTGTTTGTGATTGTGTGGGTGTTAGCGTATGGAGTATATCAAGGGGTAGTGATATAACCATACTAGTTTAAGTGTTCTGTTCTGTGTTAAAGGACAACTTATTTTACAACAATAAAAGTTAATGGTTAGTAAAGCAGTTTGCTCCTTTCTGAGTTCCCCTGTCTCCTTCCTTTTCTCTTTCTGTTTCCCCCTTACCTTATCCCCCAAGTTAATGAGTTCAAGGAAAGGAAGTGTTATGCTCCACAGTGTTGGTGGTTCAAAACAACAAGTTAATGGTCACCATACTCACAACCAAGTTCTTTCTGCTAAGGATCAAGAAATCATAATGGTGTTAGAACTGCCAATCTCAAGAACCCTACCTTTTACTTGAAGTTCTACCCAAGCAAGAAATAATTGGGAGCAACATACAAATAACCTTACCAAAGTTCTGAAATCTAGTTTCATGTATTGATCAAGTGGTTACCATTCAGACTAACTTAAGATGAAAGAGTGTTAGTGGAATGAAGCTCTCAACTTAGCATGGTATGATGTCATTTTACTTGACTAGTCAGAATTCAACCCTTAAGTCAGAACCAATATTGTCTACCATTCCTACTCGGAATCAAGTGGTAGTAAGCCAGGACAGGACATTATAGAATTATGGGGAAAAAGTCATTTTGAGATCCAGGCATTTAGAAGTCAAGTGTCCTAAGTAAGGTTAAAGGTCAGGAGCTCAATGGACACCATTGTTGTGTTAAGGAAAACCATTCACTGTTTGTCCCGCACATAGTTTGAGGTTCAAAGTTTGCTTTGAGGCAGAGTCATAAAGGGATGAGAAGGCCGAAAGTTGACTTTTGAGACATCAGGATGATCATTATCGCTACAATGTGGTTTATAAGGGGCGAGTTTTCAAGTGTCTGAAAGGATGATTTCTTTTGACACTATATGTGGATCAAGTTAATAGTGTCGGCAAGACCAAGATCTTTAACAATGAGGAATCTAAAGAGATGTTGTTTCAGTAGAAAGAAGAAATTTTTTCAAGTCTTCAAATACGAGAAGATGGAATGTGGAGATGACATTATTTTGGAATAACGGGAGCTTGACGTAATCATACGCATTTTTTTCCACTGGTGAGGAAATATCAAGTGAAGACTTAAAGTGTTTGCTTTTGGTTAAAGGAATGGATCGTGCAGTTAGCGGTTGCTAGCTCACTTCAGTAATGATCAAGGACATAAAGGGCGAACGGAAATTCTAACAGATCGATGGTAGTAACCATTGTAACATTTCCATTAGTTGGGATAAACAAATACTGTCAAAAGTGACCAAAGGAAGTTTTGTGTACTAAGACTCAAGTTTTGTCTCTAGTTCATTTGAGTAAGAAGATTACTAACTAAGAGGAACATACCCCATGCCTCTTGGGGATTGGTATATGTGAATTGTTTTGAGTCAAGATGTTATGTCCGATCATGTGCCAGATCAAGTGAAGACTTACCAGTTTTAGTAGTAAGACATGGAGAAGTTATGTGGAATGTAAAAGAAGCTATGGACTAAGAAGTGGTTTTGGCAAATCCAGTTTGGTTAATCGCAAGATAAGCATATAGAGGAAGTGATTTATTAGTCAAAGATATATGAGATGCAGAGTTTCTTTCTAAGGAGTTTCCGTCCGTTTAAAATCGTTAATTCAATTGGATAGAACTATCACTGGGTTGAATAATTATGTAACCAAGTTAAGTGATACTATGGATACTAAGAGGTTGTTTAGGAATCTTATAATTGGACTTTAACAATCATCAGAGGTCAGTATAATACCCATGTTAGAAAGATGTTTATGTCCACTCAAGAATGATTAAGTTATGAATAAGCAAGGGATGTAGAAAGTCATGTTGGAAGTTTCCTATTTTGGTGGTTGCGTGGAAGCATTAAAGCCAATGTGTTACCGTAGTAATGCAACACAAGGTCAAGAATGGTTTTCTCATTGACAAATCATTGCGCAAGTCTTGACGAATCACTACCAAGTTTCTATGAGTTAGTAGAAGAATTGTTCTACGGTTACACGTCTTCGGATACAAGAACGAGTGTGGATAGTGTTATTAGGTTGATCTCGAAGAAGGAAAATTTACCAAGAACGTCACCGCTACGTTAATCAAGTATGAGGATGATAAGTCAGAGAGCTATAGGCAAGTGGTTCTTATCAATCAGCTTTGTAATTTAAGAATCAATTGAAGTGGATCATTATTCATCAAATCGTTTGATAAACAATAAGGATCAAGTGAAGTATGGAGTTTTCTATCTTAAGATATCTTGAAATTGAAAATGTGGTAATAAAGGGGATACGATTACTAAGAAGTAACCTATGAATGGGGCATTAATTTGATAGTCTGATTGAATAATAGACAAACTGTACAGGAAGTTCAGGAGTGTGACTGGTTAAAAGGCATGATTATGAGAAACAACTTTAGAATGTCCAAGATAAGGATATAATATGCTACCTTCTACAAAGAATGAAGATTAGATCAAGCAAGATGATTTGAGTTCAAATATTAATTGGAGAATTATGAAGCCAGAAATGATAAAGTTTCAGTATATGATTAAATTTAGTTAAGGGTAGCTATTGTCGTTTTCGTGAATCAAGAGAAAATCATCTACCATAGAAGGTAGGATTGGAAAGAATGCCAAATATCTTTTCTTCTCAGAGATGTGGCAACATGGGAAATAATTTGACTCTAGTGTTAAGTAAGACTTCAATGGATTTGTTTGAATCAAGGAATCTTCAAAGAATAAGTTAGAGCAGAGCTCATATCAGATACCACTGTAATTAGAAGTCCCAAAACAAATCGATCAAGGTTGGAGTCAGTCAATATCGAAAAGGCAAAACAAGAAGGCATCTAAAGGTGGATTAAGTTTGAGATTAAATTCTTTCTAGAAGAGGATGAGGGTAAGAGAATCGAAGAGTCTATCGGATTAACCGAGTTAATTCTTAATCGGTTATTTCTTGAGAAAGATGCATGAGTGGAGGATTTACCTACCTAAATTCTTGCTAGCCATTACGAATCTCGAGACGAGATTTCTGTAAGGGGGTGGAGTTATCACACCCTAAAAATCGATTAAATATAAATCATTATGAAAAAGGAATTTCTAGAAATTATTTAATAATTAAAGAAAGTGTTTGAATAAAATCTATGAAAATTTGAACATCAAATTGAGCATCAAAAGTATTTATAATAAATTTCTTTAGTATGCAGTGAAGTAAATATGAGAAATAAAATTTAACAATTGTAACATGGCTGGATTTAATTTTTATTAAATTATCCATGATTAATTATACTCTCCGGAATTTTATGGGATTTTTCAGATGTCAAATATTAATTTTAATAATACAAAGAGCGTGTTAGTGATTATTTAAATTAATTAATTAATTATTAAATGATTTGGATATATTTTTATTAAATACTTTGAGTTTCTTATATTTTCAAGATTTTTCTTGGAATTATTTGAGCATTTGAAGTATTTTGAAAAATTCTAGGTTGTTAGGATAGAGAAGTCTAGACAGTATCCCTCTACTACACTGTCATCCCTAACCTCTAGCCAACTGTTACTGTTCACCCAAACTGTTGATGCTTTTTCCTCCACCAAATCCGGCCTGCCCGTTGCTCTTCTTCCCAAATTAGTTGTGAAAACGGATTCCTCTAGACCTCGTCTACATTTCCCCCAAGAAATCTCATTCAATCCCGTGCAAAATATCATGAATTTCGGCCTCGTTCTTATCCCGACGAACACGGTGCCTATAAATAGAGTACCCATGATCTCCTCTCTCGTTCCCCTCTTTTTTCCCATGTTTTCCCATGCCCTAGCCTTCTCGTCGTGGTTGGTTTCTCTTTTCACCGTGGCTGCCATGTTTGGCCATTTTTCCCATTGTCTCGGCCGTCTCCAGTCAGCGCTGTCGCCTCCCTCGGCATCACTAGAGCTCAAGGAAGCCCGGCAGCCACCTGTCCTCCGTCGAAAGCCACCAGAAGACTGCCATCATTGTGAAGTCGTTGCGTCGCTGCCTCTGTTCGTCTCCAGCCGAGCCACACCGTCGCAATTCTCATCGGTTTAAGTCGCTGTCTTCGCCATCAGCTGCGCAAGGACACTGGGACGGCCATCCATCATCTCTTTTCCATTGAAGACAGCCGGGAAGTTGTCGTCACTGTCAACCCGAGGACCTCCGCTGCCCAAAGCTCGTCGCCAACCAACTCCGTTCGCCGTTCGTCGTCATTTTCGTGTCGGTAAGTGTCACCACAACCTCCTCTCTCTTTTGGTGCCTTCGGTTCTCGTTGTCGTGCCGCCATTTGCCATCGTCGTCACAATCCCAAGTCGCTGACCGTCGTGCCTGTGTGGCAGGCCTCGTGGCATCCCCGTTAGCGCCTCGTCGTCCTCCCTGTCATCTATTGTAACACCCCGAAATCGGAGGATTTAAAATCGAGAATTAAAAATCGGAACTTACAAAAACTTTTGGTATTTTTTCATCTCGCCGCGTTTATTGCTTCTTATTTGCCAGCTTTGTTGCATAAAATTAATAAAGAGAAAAATTTATCGAAAATCTTGAGAAAAACCAAATAATTTAAAAACCCCGGGGAAAGGGAAATTTCAAAATAAAGATTTTGAAATAAAAATTACAAAGGAATATAAATAGAAAGGGCTGGGGAATAATAAAAGTTTATTTTTGGATCAAAACCATATTTTGAGAGGAAGAATTAATAATCAGTAAATGAAATAAATAATATCAGATAAATGAAATCATAAAAAAATATATAGGGAAGTCTAGGGCTGATTTTGAATAAAAATCGTATTTTGGAAAAGGGAAAATAATATATATATATATATATATAATACAATATTATAAAGGTGGACAAAAGCGTTGGAATTATAGGATAGAATTTAATTTATGATTAAATCAAAACAAATTTTAATTTTATTGGTGAAGGAAAGAAGGAATAGGAAGAAATAGGAATTAAATCGGAAAAACAAAAGGGGTACTGTTCATGAGCCGCCACGTGTTCGACCCGGCCCCGACCCCCGGCCACGCGCGATGCGCGTCGCGCCATGCCAGCCCGTCACCCTCACGCCGCGTGCCGCCGCCACGCGCGGCGCGCGCGACTCCCGCGCCGCGCGCCGCGGCCGTGTCGCGCGCGGCTGCAGCCGCCCACGCGTCCCGCGGCGCGCCTGGTCCCCTCCCGAGCACCGCCACGTGTCGCGCTCGCCCCGGCCCCCACCCGCACGTCCGCGCCCCGCCGCCTCCACGCGTCGAAGCGTGCCGCCCGCCGAGTCGCCTCACCGCGCCGCCCCCTCTTCTCTCCCTCTCCGGCCATCTATAAATAGGGGCGAGCCTCCCCGTTTCTTCCCCACCTCGACGCTCTCCTCTTGCCCTCACCGTCGCTAGCCGCCGCCATTTTTTTCACCTCGCAAAGCCGTCGCCGCTGTCGTTCGCCGTGCGCCGAGCCGCCACCGCCATCGTCCCGCCGTGCGCCGGAGCCGCCGCGCGCCACCGTGCGCCCGGAGCCCCACCGCCTCCTCGCGTCGCCGCCGTCCGCCGTAAGCTCCCGGCCGCTGCCCGGCGCCGCCGGTGCGAAAAAGAGGACGAGCAGAAAGGGGTAGAAAAAAAGAAAAAAAGAAGAAAGAGAAAGGAAAAGAAAAAGAAAAAAGAAAAATAAAAGAAAAGGAAAATAGGGAAAAATTTAGAAAAAATTTTAGAAATTTAGGAGAAGTTTTTGGAAAATATTTGCGAAGATTTCTAGACAAAAAAATATTTTTTTTCTCAGAATCGAAATTGGATTTCAAAATAGGAATCCGGGGATATTTCATCGTCGCATAATTTATTCATCTAGGAGTCTATTTATTCTTAGCTCATCATTAAATATTATTTTAACATTTGGATCTTCTGAAATTTAAAATTCAAATCTTTTTGAGACAACAACAATTTGGGAATTTGTCACCTTTGTAAATTACATCGGTATATCGAAAAACCCTGATTTCTAAAACTCGCATTTTTAATTCGGTTTTCACCGAAAAACTGACACCCAAACTTAATTAAAATATTGGGCTAAATATTGGAGTCGTTTTTATGGTTCTTTTCGATCTCTTGATAATTTTATTGAATTCTGATCGAATTCAATTGATTTTTCGCACGTACGAATAACATCGGAGGAAGGAGGCACTGACTACACTGAAGACCCCGTCCAACAAGCGTGCGAGCAAGGCAAGTCATCACACCTCCTTGAACATATTGATCCCAATTGCGAAATGATGTTGTTTTAAACATCAAATATGCATGCTATATACACGAATTAATGCCTATGATTGATATGCCATGCCTTGACATTGTTTACCATTAGATATAATCTTTGTAACCCTCGATGTGATACAATCGGAGGATATCTTCGGTAAAATGCTTAGCCATGCTTATACTAGAATCTTGCATACTCATATTTTTACAAAAGCTATATGCTTGGGCAACTACCTTAGGGAAGGTAGTTGAGATATGGCATGTGGAGACATGAGCGCCACATTGCCTTGAACATGATGAAAATAGTTTTGATGGAAAAATGAAAGTAGAAAACCAATGTTTTTAGACTGGGGCGGATGGATGGATTTGGGTTAAAGTTCATGGAGCGGGTACAGCCAAAGTGAGGTTATCGAAAAGCTTTGCCGTGACCATCCCATATGAAGGGATGAAAGCTCATTCAATGAGCAGTTGCAGAGTACGGGTAAAGTGTACATCCACTGCAGTGTGAGTAAATCAATCTATTCGAATAGCCGTGCTCGCGGATAATGAGTGGCGTGACAAGTTTCTCCCGTGGCTAGACTCATAAATTTTTAAAATGATGGGGTGGAATGCGTATTGATTTTGTATGCTGGTGGACTCAACTTCTCGAACTGCGAGAAGGGGTGGACTCCCCAGAAAGCCATGATGATCCGGAGGCGGGAAGTCATCCTTGGAATCACGATGGATGGTAGACAGAACCGTCACCGACTTAATATACTATGGAACTAAAACTTGACCTGGCTAGATGTTAGGTTTGTGAAATGATTTGTGAAAATTGGCTTTGCGCAAATAAATCATAGCCATCCTTTGTATGACCCTATCATGTGCATCATTCCGTGTTGGCTTGCTGAGTACGTTGGGTACTCACCCTTGCTATACGCACAAACCTTCAGATGGTGGAAAGGAAGAACTGGAGGACCCCTATGCCTACTACTGCCAGGTGGGCGAAGAAGAAGAAGGCGCCTACTAGGTCTTAGTCCCCGGTCGTTGCCTGTGGCAATCGACATGCCGCTGCCTTCCGTCTGCTATCTTATCTAATCTCTTATTTTAGTTGTATCCGGACCAGTAGGTCCTGCATGTAATGTTATTGCCTTCGGGCCTACTATTGTTATACTTTTGGTGTAAGGCTATTCGTGCACTTTGCACCTGATAATTCAGTACTGTATTCGTGGGTACCAATCTACTCGATCCAAGGAAATGGTACTATGAACACGAATGATTCCCGTTCCAAAAACGGGGTCCACAGAGCTAGTATCAGAGCAGTGCGACTGTAGGATAATACCAACTGGCGCCCTACCCCTGTATAGCTGGTTAAAGGGAAACATCCCTACATAGGATTATTTTGAAAATACAGGCTATGTCTACAAACAAATGTGTTTTCCCTTATACTCTTGTCCCCCTTTTCTCTACTAAAATTGTTTTGATATTACCTCTCTCTAACTCCTAGATAGTTTCAAGAGCAGATGGCAGGCCATGATCAAAAATGGAACAGGGGATGGGTATACCCGGATCCCGACCAAAGAAAAGAGGCGGTGCACAAGAGGAGAAAGTCACTAGACTGGAATATAAGTTGTGATAGAAAAATGATCGTCACAGACAAGGTGTTTATGCCCGAAGATGCTGCGAAGATTCCCCGACACCTAAGGAACAACACCTTCCGTGGTGCACATCAGTTAATCTGACATCTCCAGCTTTATGAACCGCCCAAACCAGAAGATAATACATCAGAAGAAATGTCCTCTGATGATGATGATGATGAAGAAAACATGGGAAATGTTAGTAGGGGAGAAATGGAACTCAAGGCATGTACTCGTTGTGGAGAAATTGGACACACTGCAAGCATGTGCAACTACCTCTGTCGCTGCGGTGAAGACACCCACATGCCGAAAAAATGCCCCATGAGAGCCATTCCATGCTTCTTGTGTGAAGGGACAGATCATGTACCTAAGGACTGTCAACTGATGATAATCTTAGATAAGCAAAAGAAAGATCAAAAGGTATTCCGACGGTCCGCCAATCAACTATTGGATGGTACCACTAATAGAGAAGATGTTTCGGATCCTGGAACAGCCCCAACCCTGGTAAAGGCCAACAGTGCTAACAAAGGCATGCGACATACCCAGAAGAATGCACCTCGTGACAAATCAGGTCTGATCTGTTTCAACTATCGTAAGTTGGGACACTTTTTCAATAAATTCCCCCTTCCGAGACCGGCAAAAGAAGACCGACGTTATTTCAATTGTGGCGAAATAGGACATGTATCCAGAAGTTCCCCACTGCCCAAGCCCATTAGTCTCAAGACAACCGCATGATCTGCAACACCGGTAATCCACAAGAGTCAAAGTAGCACCTGGATCATGCGGATGGCTGGATGACTAGTTTGGATACCTGCAGCAGCTCTGGTCTTGCTTTGGATGGAGTTAAGACAGCAACGACCATGCCCCTACCCTTATGTATGAAAACCCTAGATTGATATTAGTGATGTTGTATTGTGTTTTATGGGACTACACATGTCCAATGTTTTCCCATGATGTAACATCTATGAACTGATATGAAGTTCCATGTTATGTCTTAAATGAGTTTATTCCACCAAGCTTGCTTCGAAAGATCACCTTAAACAACTTGAAGAAAAATTCCTTAGAATTGTGACGTTAGTAGATCAAGTCTCTTACCTTATCCACGTTGTTCAGATGGCGCATCGTCGCAGAGCCTCTGCAGCTACCGAGAACCCGCCAGAGCCTAACCCATCCACCCTAGCGGAAGTCATGGCTCTACAAACCCAACTGCTTCTAGCCATTGCCAACAACCAAGGACAACGCGGAGGATCAAACCTGGGCGAGTTTATGCAAGCCAAGCCACCGACATTCTCCACGGCAGAAGAACCGATGGATGCGAAAGATTGGCTAAGAGTCATAAGAAGAAGCTGACCCTCGTCCGAGTACGAGAGGCGGATAGAGTCATATTCACCACCAATCGACTGGAAGGACCCGCAAGTGAGTGGTGGGACACCTACAAGGAAACCCGGGCCGAGGATGCTGGTGAACCAACTTGGGAAGAATTCACGGCTGCCTTCCGTGAAAATTTCGTACCTGCTGCAGTCATGAGGATGAAGAAGAACGAGTTCCGTAGGCTACGCCAAGAGAACACCACAGTGCAAGAATACCTAAACAAGTTCACACAACTGGCCCGCTATGCCGCCAGCGACCTAGCAGACAACGAGGAGAAAATAGACAAGTTTGTTGAAGGATTGAACGATGGGTTGCGAGGGCCAATGATCATACAAGACCACACCAGTTTCCAATGCCTAATCAACAAGGTCGTGAGACTGGAACATGACTAGAGGACAATCAAAAATAATCAGAAAAGAAGACTTGCGATGATCCACCCAATTCAAGGGACATCCCAGCGACACAAAGGAGCAACCCCGTCAGGTTGGAAGCCAGCCATAGTGGCAACCAATCGCCTTGCCGCACCCGGCAACGTCAGCAGGCCACCTGCAACACCGTCTCACACCCCGGCACCTACCTTGGCAGCTCCAGGGACCAGTAATGTCAATTGTTTCAACTGCGGAGAATTTGGGCATTACACCAACAATTGCCCCAAGCCGCGCAACACCCCTAGCCGCATCGGAGCCAACGCCATCGCAGTACGAGGAACCCCCGCCCCGACACCTCGACGCAGTCTGTTCAGAACGCCCCAACCAAAGGAAGCTGCAACCGGATTCCGTCGTTGTCAGGTGAACCATGTGCGTGCTGAGGAAGTTCAAGAGGACCAAAGCGTGCTGATGGGTATGTTTTCTATCCACTCTGCACCAGTTAAGGTTTTGTTTGATTCTGGAGCTTCGCATTCATTTATATCATTGAGAATAAGCAAAGAGCACAACCTGCACCGGGTAGACCTTAAGAGACCAATGGTAGTGCATTCACCCAGGGGATGTAACTATACCCCATGCGTTCATCGATGTGCCCATTCGGATCAAGGATGTGGTATTTCTTTCGAACCTTATGGTTTTACCACTCCAAACCCTGGACATCATACTAGGAATGGATTGGTTGACCAAGAACCAAGGGGTATTAGATTGTGGACGAAGAGAAGTCACCCTATCTACCCCATGGGGATCGCTAATGACTGTAACCATGGACCAAGACCCTATGCTCTGTGACCGAGCTATGGGAATATTCACCATGCTACCCATAGTTGAAATGTCAGTAATTCAGGATTACCTAGATGTATTTCCTGAGGAACTACCTGGAATGCCCCCAGACCGAGACATGGAGTTCATCGTTGACCTCATGCCTGGCACCGCCCCCATAGCTAAGAGACCCTATCGGATGCCAGTAAACGAATTAGAGGAACTTAAGAAGCAAATAAGGGAATTGCAAGAGAAAGGCTTTGTACGCCCTAGTTCTTCACCGTGGGGAGCCCCAGTGCTGTTTGTTAAAAAGAAGGATGGAAGCATGAGAATGTGCATAGACTATCGGTCATTGAACGAGGTGACCATTAAGAACAAGTACCCGCTATCTCGGATCGACGACTTGTTTGATCAGCTCAAGGGAGCCCAAATATTTCCAAAGATCGATCTTCGATCTGGGTACCATCAGCTAAAGATTAGAGCCGAGGATATACCCAAGACTACGTTCTCTACGCGCTACGGCTTGTATGAGTTCACAGTGATGTCTTTTGGACTGACCAATGCCCGGGCTACTTCATGAACCTCATGAACAAGGTATTTATGAAATATCTGGACAAGTTCGTGGTAGTGTTCATTGATGATATCCTCATCTACTCTAAGGACGATGAAGAACATGCGGAACATTTGCGCTTGGTACTAGAAAAGTTGCGAGAGCACCAGCTATATGCCAAATTCAGCAAGTGTGAATTCTGGCTTAAAGAAGTAGCTTTCCTTGGACATGTAATCTCAGCTGAAGGCGTAGCAGTAGACCCTGCCAAGGTCGAAGCTATTACCAAGTGGAAAGCACCTCAGTCAGTAACAGAGGTTAGAAGTTTCTTGGGATTGGCCGGATATTACCGGAGATTTATCGAAGGATTTTCTAAGATAGCCCGGCCCATGACCCAACTGTTGAAGAAGGAAAAGAAGTTCGCATGGACTGAGCAGTGTCAAAAAGCCTTTGATCTACTCAAAGAAAAGTTAACCATCGCCCCGATCTTAGTCCTACCAGACAACCGAAAAGATTTTGTCATATACTATGATGCATCCCGACAAGGACTAGGAGGTGTGTTAATGCAAGATGGAAAAGTTGTGGCTTATGTCTCGAGACAACTGCGATCGCATGAGGAGAATTATCCCACCCATGACTTAGAATTGGCCACAGTGGTGCATGCCTTGAAGATTTGGAGGCACTACCTGATCGGAAACCACTGTGATATATACATGGACCACAAGAGCTTGAAATATTTCTTTACCCAAACAGATCTTAATCTATGCCAGAGAAGATGGCTGGAGCTAATCAAGGATTATGACCTAGGAATCCATTACCACCCTGGTAAGGCCAATGTCGTAGCCGACGCTTTGAGCCGCAAGACCCAATGCAATTACCTGAAGCTAGAATGTATGGCCAATGAGCTTCAAGAAGAAATGGCTCGGCTTAACCTACAGTTGATTCCTCATGGACAACTGAATTCGCTAGAGATACAACCTCTCCTACAAAATCAGATTAAGGAAGCCCATAAGGATTGCGAGGAAATCCAACTGATCAAGGAACGCATGACCGAAGGACTGGCCAAGGAATTCACAGCCGACAATGATGGAACCCTGTGGTATCGTAAAAGGATTTACGTACCAGAGAAAGGAGGATTGAGAAGACTGATCCTCAAGGAAGGCCATGAGTCAGCGTACTCGCTACACCCGGGAAGCACCAAGATGTACCAGGATTTGAAAACAGAATACTGGTGGCCCAACATGAAAAGAGACGTAGCAGAATATGTAGCCATTTGCGATGTGTGTCAACGAGTCAAGGCTGAGCATGAGAGACCGACAGGATTACTCCAACCCCTCAAGATCCCTGAGTGGAAATGGGATGAAATAGGCATGGACTTTATAGTTGGACTACCCAAAACTGCTACAGGATACGATTCCATTTGGGTGATCGTGGATAGACTTACCAAGACTGCCCGATTTATCCCGGTCAAGACTCGGTATAGCAGCGCTAAATTGGCAGAACTGTACATGTCCAAAGTGGTGTGCTTGCACGGAGTACCCAAGAGAATTGTGTTGGATCATGGTACTCAGTTCACATCTCACTTCTGGGATAAGTTTCACGAGGCGTTGGGAACTCACCTCGCCTTTTGTACTGCTTATCACCCTCAGACTAATGGACAAACCGAGAGGACAAACCAAGTCCTTGAGGACATGCTAAGAGCCTGTGCATTGGATTTTACTAAGGACTGGGAGAAATGCCTGCCCTATGCAGAGTTCTCCTGTAACAACAGCTACCAGGCTAGTCTGAAGATGTCGCTGAACGAGGCTTTGTTTGGACGAAGATGTCGAAACCGGTTGATGTGGTCGGAGACTGGTTAGCGAGCCATATTTGGACCTGACATTATTAAGGAAGCCGAAGAGAAAGTTCGTCTGATAAGAGATCAGCTTAAGGTAGCCCAGTCCCGGCAAAAGAGCTATGCGGACACTCGCCGGAGAGAGTTGGAGTTCAATATAGGCGACCTTGTGTACCTGAAAGTTTCGCCACTAAGAGGAACCAAGAGGTTCAAGGTCAAAGGAAAGCTGGCGCCGAGATATGTTGGACCTTTCCCAATAAGCGCCAGAAGAGGTGAAGTGTATTATCAACGGCACCTACCGGAAAACCATTCCGATGTGCACCCTGTCTTTCTCGTATCACAACTGAAGAAATGTTTGCGAGTGCCGAAAGAACAAGTCCCCTCGAAGGACATTCTTGTCAACGAAGGCCTCACATACCCTGAACACCCCGTGAAGATCTTGGACGAAGCAGAGAAGAAGACTAGAACCAAGACGTGACGAATGTACAAGGTGCAATGGAGCAACCACACCGAGGAAGAAGCCACCTGGGAGAAAGAAGACTTTTCGAAGACCAATTACCCGAACCTATTCCACGAACGGTAAGAAATCTCGGGGACGAGATTTATTGTAATGGGGGTAGGTTTGTAACACCCTGAAAATCGGAGGATTTAAAATCGGGAATTAAAAATCGGAACTTACAAAAACTTTTGGTATTTTTGCATCTCGCCGTGTTTATTGCTTCTTATTTGCCAGCTTTGTTGCATAAAATTAATAAAGAGAAAAATTTATCTAAAAGCTTGAGAAAAACCAAATAATTTAAAAACCCAGGAAAGGGAAATTTTAAAATAAAGATTTGGAAATAAAAATTACAAAGGAATATAAATAGAAAGGGCTGGGGATTAATAAAAGTTTATTTTTAGATCAAAACCTTATTTTGAAAGGAAGAATTAATAATCAGTAAATGAAATAAATAATATCGATAAAAGAAAATCATAAAAAATATATAGGGAAGTCTAGGGTTGATTTTGAATCAAAAATTGTATTTTGAAAAGGGAAAATAAAATATATATATAATATAATATAATATAATATTATAAAGGTGGACAAGAGAGTTGGAATTATAGGATAGAATTTAATTTATGATTAAATCAAATCATATTTTAATTTTATTGGTGAAGGAAAGAAGGAATAGGAAGAAATAGGAATTAAATGAGGAAAAAGAAAAGGGGTACTGTTCATGAGCCGCCACGTGTTCGACCCAGCCCGGACCCCCCGGGCGCGCGCGCATGTCACGCCACACGCCACGCCATGCCAGCCCGTCGCCTCGTGTCGCTTGTCATCGCCCACACGCGCGCCCGCGCGCACGCACGTTGTCGCGTCTACCGCAGCTCGTGTCGCGCGCGGCCGCCGCCGCCCACGGTCCCGCGCCGCGCCCGGTCCTCTCCCGAGCGCCGCCATGTGTCGCCCTCGCCGCCCGGCCCCCACCGACGTCGCGTCGCCCGTGGCTACCCACGCGCGCGCGCCGCCGCCCGCGCCCCCACGTCGCCGCGCTGCGTGCCGTTCGCGTCCTCGCCCAGCCCCGCCTCGCGCGTCGACGCGTGCCACCCGCCGCGTCGCCTCACCGTGCCGCCCCCCTCCTCTTCTCTTCCTCTCCAGCCATCTATAAATAGGGGCGAGCCTCCTTGTTTCATCCCCACCTCGCCACTCTCCTCTCGCCCTCGCCGCCACTAGCCGCCGCCGTTTTTGCCACCTAGGAAAGCTGTCGCCGCCATCGTCCGCCGCGCGCCGGAGCCGTCACCGCCATCGTCCGCCACGCGCCGAAGCCGCCGTCGTTGCCCACCTAGCGCCCAGAGCCACGCCGCCTCCGCGCGCCGCCGCCCGCGGTAAGCTCCCGGCCGCCGCCCTGTGCGCGCCGGTCGCCGAACAGGGGAGGAGCAGGGAAGGGGTAGAAGAAAAAGAGAAAAAAAGAAGAAAGAGAAAGGAAAGGAAAAAGAAAAAAAAAAAAAGAAAAGGAAAATAGGGAAAAATTTACAAAAAATTTTAGAAAATTTAGGAGATGTTTTTGGAAGATATTTGGGAAGATTCTAGAGAAAAAATATATTTTTTTCTCAGAATCGAAATTGGATTTCAAAATCGGAATCCGGGGATATTTCATTGTCGCATAATTTATTCATCTAGGAGTCTATTTATTCTTAGCTCGCCATTAAATATTATTTTAACATTTGGATCTTCTGAAATTTAAAATTAAAATCTTTTGAGATAACAATAATTTCTGAATTTGTGACCTTTGTAAATTACATCGATATCGAAAAAGCCTAATTTCTACAACTCGCATTTTTAATTCGGTTTTCACCCAAAAACTAACACCCAAACTTAATTAAAATCTTGGGCTAACTATTTGGAGTCGTTTTTATGGTTCTTTTCAATCTCTAGGTAATTTTATTGAATTTTGAACGAATTCAATTGATTTTTCTCACGTACGAATAGCATCCGAGGAAGCAGGCACTGACTACAGTGAAGACCCCGTCCAACAAGCGTGCGAGCAAGGCAAGTCATCGCACCTCCTTGAACATATTGATCCCAATTGCGAAATGATGTTGTTTTAAACTTCAAATATGCATGCTTTATACATCAATTAATGCCTATGCTTGATATGTCATGCCTTGAAATTGTTTACCTTTAGATATAATCTTTGTAACCCTCGATGTGATACAACCGGAGGATATCTTCGGTAAAATGCTTAGCCATGCTTATACTAGAATCTTGCATACTCATATTTTTACAAAAGCTAGATGCTTGGGCAACTACCTTAGGGAAGGTAGTTGAGATATGGCATGTGGAGACATGAGCGGCCACATTGCCTTGAACATGATAAAAATAGTTTTGATGGAAAAATGAAAGTACAAAACCAATGTTTTTATACTGGCGCGGATGGATGGATTTGGGTGGATTCCGGTAAAGGCAAGTACCGTCCCTGGTCGATTAAGGACCGAGCAATGAGACTTATAATTTGGAACGAGCCAGCACAACCGTAATTCTCGAATGGGTATAGACCTAGTGGAGTAGATAGCCGAGCGGAGGCAGTATACCTGCATAGTGGTTCTTGGGTGGAGATGTGGTTCTGGTTGTTGAGATAAGGCTGCGGTGTACGTGTTGAGTAATGAATGAGAATCTTGTGAGTTTCCCCTTGCCTCGGGAGCACCAGAACTCCTCTCACTGCTAGGAAAGGACGGTTAGAGTGCAAGAGGGTTAAAGTTCATGGAGCAGGTACTGCCAAAGTGAGGTTATCGAAAATCTTTGCCGTGACCATCCCATATGAAGGGATGAAAGCTCATTCAATGAGCAGTTGCGGAGTACGGGTAAAGTGTACATCCACTGCAGTGTGAGTAAATCAATCTATTCGAATAGCCGTGCTCGCGGATAATGAGCGGCGTGACAATTTTCTACCGTGGCTGAACTCATAAATTTTTAAAATGATGGGGTCGAATGCATAATGATTTTGTGTGCTGCTAGACTCAACTTCTCGAACTGCGAGAAGGGGTGGACTCCCCAGAAAGCGATGACGATCCGGAGGCGGGAAGCCATCCTTGGAATCACGATGGATGGTAGACAGAACCGTCGCCGACTTAATATACTATGGAACTAAAATTTGACCTTGCTAGATGTTAGATTTGTGAAATGATTTGTGAAAATTGTCTTTGCACAAATAAACCATAACCATCCTTTGTATGACCCTATCATGTGCATCATTTCGTGTTTGCTTGCTGAGTGCGTTGGATACTCACCCTTGCTATACGCACAAACCTTCGGATGGTGGAAAGTAAGAACTGGAGGACCCCTATGCCTACTGCCAGGTGGGCGAAGAAGAAGAAGGCGCCTACTAGGTCTTAATCCCCCGTCGTTGCCTGTGGCTATCGACATGTCGCTGCCTTTCATCTGCTATCTTATCTAATCTATGATTTTGGTTGTATCCGGACCAGTAGGTCCTGCATGTAATGTTATTGCCTTCGGGCCTACTATTCTAATACTTTTGGTGTAAGGCTATTCGTGCACTTTGCACCTGATAATTCAGTACTGTATTCGTGGGTACCAAACTACTCGATCTAGGGAAATGGTACTATGAACATCTATGGTGCTGATGTGGCGTCCTAGGTCAACAATCCTAGCTAGATTCACTCTCGGCCGTTGGATCTACATCGGTTCAATCTCAGCCGTCCAATTCCTGTGAACACGTGGACCATCTCGGTGAACCTGGTCTACCGTGGACTGATCAAGGCTGACGTCATAATCCTCCTTTTCAGTTCAAAAAGAAACCAATCTGACACTATAAATCTTTTATGTTTTTTCCTTGTTTAGGTTTAATTAATTAAAACTTCAAAAATTCATAACTAATTCATACAAACTCGAAATGAGGTCGTTCAATTCCAATAATTCATCTAAAATTAAGCTCTACCAATTTATGAACTTTACTATTTATTTTGTTTTTATTAATGTTTTTCCTTGTTTTGTGTTCTAGGTTTAGTTTTTCGTAGTTTCGGAGGTTCGTTCGTTCGTTCATGAGAGAAGTTTCTGAAGATGAGTGGAAGACTAAGTATTGCAAGGCAAGTCACAGTATCCTAAACACAATTCCTTTGAGCATGTTGACTCTATTTTTAAATTCTTTATTTATTTTTATATGCATTTATTTTTGAATGACATTGGATGGTATGAATTTATTCCTTTGTTATGGACAATTTGCATTGATTACCCTATACCTTGATATCTTCAGTTACAATTTGACTAGTTAAACTTTATATAATGGTTTAACTATAAATTAGGGATAATAGTTTAGCAATGCTTAGAAACTTTAGCGTCATTTCATGTAGGATAATTAATGATTCACTCAATTAGGGATAATTAATGATAGCTTATGATGGATGATCATGATTAATTAATGAATTAATGGTCAACTAAATTTTTATTAATGGTGGGTTGTGAGCACATGGTTTGGTGATTTTGTTATGGTGCTCATGGCAATTAAGGACCGGTTCTCGGGAAACCCAGAAAGAATTACCGTGCATACCACAAGCCAGCATGGGTAATAGTTGGATATGTAGTGTAGCTGTCTCTTGCCGGTGTACCCTAGTGAGGGTGGGCGTGATGGAGTTGGGTCGGCCTTGGTTAAAAGGGTTGATCAGTTGACGGATTCACCACCGGATGCGACGGGGAGGGGGAGGGGCTGCCCATTGCCCTTATGGGAGTGGGGGTAAAACCTTGCTGTGGTATGATTGGTTAGAGAGGGTTATGCGAGGGTCCTGTCATAGTCCCTTTCCGGGGTATCATTGTGGTACACAGGCACGAGGAAACGTGTCGTGGGGCTGTGTCTTGTGGGTACAATTGTACACCTCTGATCAGAGTTAAAAACTATTCGAATAGTCATCCCCGCGGTTATGGGCAATCAACCAGATTCAGCGTGATGATAACTTGGTGATGATAATAATTTGGTCATGATAACTTGTTAGCTCCTGTTATGGAGTTTAGATCTGGACAACTGTGATTGATTGTTCAGAGATGGTTGGGCCTGTGCAGCATTTGGATGCTATTCAGTGTTGATTAATACTGATAACTAATTACTTTACTGTTTTATAATTTCTTAAATTCTTGCTAAATGTTGCTTTTGCAAATGAAACCCTATTATTGCTATCCTTTGTATCCATGTGCACTTGCATACTTGTTGTGTGGCTTATTGAGTATTCTATGTACTCATTCTTGCAATAACCAATCAACCTCAGTTGTAAAAAGCTTTCGAAGGAGAAGACCTTTTGGCTTAGATCCCAGTTGAGCTGCCTGTGGGAGTGGAGTTGAAGCTTCACTAGATTTTCTTTTTCTCCTGCAGTTTTTTCGTGGTGGGGACTAAGTACCTCTTTTGTAAGTATTTATCGCATTAGTTTATTTGATGAATCTTTATATTAAATTGTCAATTTATGTACCTCGGCTGATTCCTAGACGAGGATTGTGTGCACAAATTAGTTTGGAAATTACTTGTGAATTTCCGGGCGTCACAGGGAGCCACATGGCGATGTGAGGATATGTCTTTGCGTTGTTGGGGAGACCATGACGGTAAGCTGATGTCGATGATACCCCCAAGTGGTTTGAAGCCAACTCGGAGGAAAAAACCTTGGAATAGATCTTGACGGTGTTTGGCAAACCAAACGGAATAGAGTGCATGCAGTCCCTCCTCGACTGGTTAAAATCCAAGTGAAGGAGAGAGATCTTCCCGAAGTCATCGATGATGAAGTCGAGGCTGCCGAAATGGTAGGCTTGCCCTGGCGGGAAGGCAAAATCGTTGGCTCCTGAAGCTGATCCCATTGTACTTATCGGTGGAAAACTCAACGCTTTCCCTACCTGGCGCCCCAACTATCGATTGTAGGAATCGATAATAATAAAAAGGGGTGGCGTACGAGAGCTAAACTAAATGGGTTATGAGACATGGGTTTAGAGAGGTTCAGGCCCTCTCGACAAGAGGAATACCCTACTCCTATTTCAGGCATTAGATCCGTCAGGTGTTGTATTGAGCTAGAGATTGAGTTATCGATATGCCCTTGGAGGGCCTCATGCCCCTCTTATGTAGGTTGAGGGGTAGGATTACAAGAATAGGAACCTAACCAAACTCGGTATTAGTCTCCTAAATCTAATCTACAATATTAACAAACCAGGTCTTTGGTCGTTCCCTTAATACGTAAGGAAACGTAATGCTCAAGTTATGATCCGTTACATATTTTATATACATAATCTATCCTACATCCAGTCAGATAACTCAGCCATGTGGGTATATGGTACTGATAATCTCCACAACCCCCTACAAGACAGTCAAGATGAGGGCCTTGCTCGATAGCAAATAGGAATTCGAGCTCATCACCTTCCTCCGCAACAATGCATACGTGTTTTCTTGGCAACCGTCCGACATGCCCAGCGTCCCTAGCGAGGAGATTGAGCACAAATTGATGGTTCGACCCGACGTTAAGCCTGTAAAACAAAAGCTACATCGATTTGCGCTGACCGAAATTAAGCTATCAGAGAAGAGCTTAACAAACTCCACAAGGACGCTTCATTAGAGAAGTCCTGCATCCAGAGTGGCTCGCAAACCCAGTCATGGTATGCAAGGCCAACGACAAGTGGAGGATGTGCATAGACTTCACCGGTCTCAACAAGGTGTGCCCTAAGGACCACTTTCCCCTTCCATGCATTGACCAACTGATTAACTCTACCGCAGGCTATGAGTTGTTAAGTTTGTTGACGCTTACTTCGGGTACCATCAGATCAACATGGCCAAGGAAGACAAGGAAAAGACAACGTTTATCACATCCTTTGGTGTATTCTACTACGTCCAGATGCCCTTCCGATTAATAAATGTAGGATCTCCCTACCAGCAAGAAATCAAGGGGGATTTCCAACCTCAGCTTGGAAACAATGTTGAAGCTTACATTGATGATGTTGTCGTCAAGACAAAGACTCGAGATCACCTAATTGACGACTTGAGGGAAATGTTCAACAATCTCTAGAAACATTGGATAAAACTGAACCCGGAGAAGTGTACATTTAGAGTACAATCGGGCATATTGCTCAGCTTCTTAGTCTCCACATGAGGCATCGAAGCAAACCCCGAAAAGATCAAGGCTATCAAGAACATGAAGTCACCGACAAGGCTCAAGGAGGTACAAAAGCTCACCGGTTGTTGGTAGTGCTTAGTCGATTTGTGGCCAGTATGGGAGAACGAGGACTATCCTTCAACCTGTTAAAAAAGCAAGACAAATTCGAGTGGGCATCAGAAGCCGAAGTGGCGTTCTTGCCCTCAAACGTTATCTGGCCAATCCACCGGTCCTCGTTACCCTGCAACCACTGGAGGAATTATTCCTTTATATAGCAGCAACACCATACTCCATCAGCACCATCATCGTTGTCGAGCGTGAGAAGATTCAACATCCAGTCTACTACGTCAGTTAAGTCCTTCACGGCGCCAAGGCTAGATATCCACAAGTCCAGAAACCGCTCTACATTGTTGTCATGACATCTCAGAAGCTACGTCACTACTTCTAGGCCAACAAGGCCATGGTCGTCTCATCATATCCCATGGGAGAGATTATCCGTAGCAATGAGGTCACAGGATGCATTGCCAAATGGGTCGTCAAACTCAGCCAATTCAATGTCCACTTTGTTCCAAGAACAGCCATCAAGTCTAAAGTACTCACCGATTTTGTTGCCGACTGGATTGTCCCTGAGGATGGTAAAGTCAATCATGCAGACAACGAGCGATGGATAATGGCTTTTGATGGAGCATTCAATGGCAAGGAGCAGGACTCAAATTCATCCTGACATTACCAACCGAAGATCAGTTCAGACATGCGATCCAACTCGAATTTCTGGCAACAAACAACACTGTTGAGTATGAAGGACTCCTCAGAAGATTAAGAGCAGCCATGGCACTCGGCATCAAATGACTAATTGTGAAAGAGGACTCAGAATTAGTCGCTAACCAAGTGTACAAGGATTATAAGTGCTCCAACCTAGAATAATCCAAATACCACGCATAAGTCAGGGAATGGGAACGACGGTTTGATAGCTTCGAAGTGTGCCACATCTATCGCAACGACAATGAAAACGCCAAAAAACTCGCTCGACAGGCCTCCTGATGAGAACCAGTTGATCCGTCTACGTTCCTGGAAGTGCTGACAACTCCATCCGTCAAGAATTGGCCCGACGACTACACCGACGGCAACACCGACGTCGGCTCGGGGGCTACAGATAGAGTCGACAACATCGTGGTGGACATCAAGATGATCCAAGACTGGCATACTCCGCTCACCAAATTCCTCACATTGGATGTATTGCCGGAAGACGACACATCCACAGAGAAACTTTCATGTCAAGCAAAGGCTTATTGTATGATTGGAGATGATCTTTACAAAAATGCTGCAAATGGAGTTCTGCTCAAATGTGCCTCCTCCAACAATGACAAAGAACTATTGCTTGACATCGACAAAGGAATCGCAGATCACATACCTGCGGGCGAACACTAGTCGTTAAAGCTTTTCGACAAGGCTTCTACTGGCTAACGACCCTCCAAGATGCTTGCGATATGGTATGTCAATTCCACAACAAGCACATGAAGTTACCACCCCAAGCATTCCAGATCATCCTTCTATCATGATCGTTCTCGTGCTGGGGGCTTGACATCCTCGGACCTTTTTCGTGAGGACAAGGCGGCTACAAATTATTGCTCATGGCTATCGACAAGTTCACTAAGTGGATTGAATTAGAGCCAACAAGAGAGATCAAAGCCGATTATGCCATGAAGTTCATCAAAGGGATATCCTACCGATATGGATTACCGAACAGGATAATAACCGACAACGATTCTCAATTCACAAGCAGTGCCTTCCAGGATTACTGCATCAAATTCGGAGTCAAGATTTGCTTCGTTTGGTCTCACATCCTCAAAGCAATGGGCAAGTCAAGCGGGCAAACGAAATCATGCTACAAGGGATCAAAACACATGTTTACAACAGGCTCATGGCCTATGATTTAGGATGGGTTGAGGAACTCCCTTTTGTTCTATGGGCCTTCCGTACCAGTCCGACTACATCCACCAAAGAGACTCTCTTCTTCCTATTGTACGGATCCAAGGCTATGCTCCCTACCGAGTTGTGATATTGCTCTACATGGGTTCAGGAGTACCCAGATAAGGAACAACACAACCGATGAGCAAAGGACGTCAACCTGCTAGAAGAACACCGGGAACGAGTTGCCGTTCGAGCAAGCGTTACGCTGCTATCACTAGAAGCGCATCCGAGCCTGTACACTCGACAACAGTGATTACGTCCTCCTCAAAATTAAAAACCAGGTAGGGCACAAAAAGCTCTCACCCAAAAGTGAGGGACCATACACGATAGTCGAAGTCTTATGACCAGGTGCGTACAAAATAGCCAACGAAGACCATGTGTTATCGAATTCCTGAAACATTGACCAATTACGTAAATTCTATGTATGAGGTCGATCAAAACTCTATAAGTTGTTTTATTTAAGTTAATAAATACAAATCATTTCTGTTCAAATTTATGTTCGGTGCTTGTCCATTGGTCCCCTCTTCTTATATCACTACATCTCAAAGTCGTTTCTTATCTTTTTTTTTGATAAATCTGACTAATCGCTGGGTCTCATAGATCTTGACCGAGGATGCCTAATACTATTGGATTAGTTAGGTTCTAAGGGTCAACAACCACGTCAGGATGGTCATGTCAGAGCACCCATTGTAACATATTAACCTGCTGTGTAATCGGGAATTGGTTTTCCAACCTCACTACTAGGGGCTAAGAACTCGCAGCTTGAGTATAGTCCTGTTATAAGATTTAAGCTACTTTTGTGGAAGCCTCTTCCATAAAAACAGCTAAGGGCTAGGAAGGGGAAGGGTATCCAACTCTGTTCTACTAAATACAACACTGGCGAGAGTACTCGATCATTAATTCACATGTTTTACAATCTTTCATCAATTACTTAGAATATTACAAATCAAATTGCATAGAAAGATTTACTAATGTCTTGGTTAAGTGTTTTATCCAGGATTCCCTAACCATTACATTAACCAAGACATCCATACCCACTGCATTGAGGCAAATACATCCTTGACAAGTGGAGCCAGAGACTGAGCTAGCTGGTCAATCTCGGCGGCCGTCCGCTGAGAACGAGTAAACCCATCCCGAAGAAAAACTAGGGTCATATGTCGCCGCGAGTCACGTATACTGGAGAGTACATATCCATCAACGTACCTACTACCTCGATGATATTCTTGCTTAAGGCTGTTGTCGATCCTTCGAGCGGTGCCGGCAAAGTTGTCGCAAGTACTCCCTACCTAGCTCATATAACCTGGCATAGATTTGTCATGAGGACGATGGAAATACTTGTAGTTCCTTGCACAGTCGGCCAAGCGAGGCACTGCACCCTTCAAGATAGGCCTCCATCCAGACATCTCTGTCCTTGAGAAGCTCCGTTCCTTCGTCTTTCTTGATATTCTTGGCTGCCCGCTCCAGCTTTTCCTTCTCAAACATTGTTCTTTTTCTTGAAAGAACTATCTAGACTTGACAAGGACATCGTTTTCATTAGCATCCCTATTCCAAAAACAAGGGCAAAAGGCTACAACAACGACCTTCCTTACTCTGGTATTGTTGTTGAAGGAGCGCGTGTTGAGCTTCTCGAGAAGACAACTTAGTGTCAGGAGTGACGATGACTAGAGCGTGGTCATCAATAGTAGGAGTCGACGAAGCATGGGGCGCGAGTTTGGGACAGCGATAAGATCAATAAGTTGTCCGCATTGCTGGGTGACCATGGTCTCATCTTCAAAACATCTACATTATAAAAGCGGCCTATGGATTTGAGAGTATCTAAACTAAAAGGTGTTCACAAGAACATTATACTAGAAATTGTTCTTATACTACATAAAGACAAAAACAAGGAAATTACTCTTCAAAATAGGGAATACAGATTCCTCGACCTTTGTAACACCCTGAGGTGTTTTCCCCTTTTAAAAATCCAAAAGAAAATCGTAAAAGAAAATCGTTGGAATTAACTGGAGGGAATTAATAATTTTAAAATCCAAACGATAAATGGAAATGGCATGGTAGGATTTTTCCTAAATTCTACATGTCAAAATACTCTAACAGGATTTTTAGTGGAATTTTCAGAGCACCAGACATAATTTTTAACCAATTAAAATCAAAATTAGAATTAATAAATCCCGGGAAAATCAATTTCTCTCTCCTCCGTCCTTTCCCGCTCTTTTTCGGGCCAGGCCGCCGGCCCGAGCCGACGGCCCATCCTCCCGCGCGCCACCGATCGGCCCACCGACGGCGCTTCCCCACCCGACGCGCGCTCTCTCTCTTGCGGCCGATCAAGGCTACGCCCGCCAAACCCTCGCGCCGCAGCTTAAGTCTAGTTCGTCTCCCCTTTTTGCCGGACACCGGCAAGTGGGGCCCACCGTCGCCCCATCCCCTACCTCCGCCGCCCGCCGCCTTTGACGCCGCCCGCCCCGCGGATCTCGCCGCCCGTCCCTCCCGCGTGCCCTAAAGGCACCGCCTTACTTTCCTCTCTCCCGCCGCCTTCAATCGCCCCACCGCGCTCCCGCGCCCCTTAATGGTCGGATTTAATCACCGGCCATTATTTCCCCAAATCGCGCCGGCGAGGAATTGCGCCTTATCCGGCCGCCGCCGACCTCCCCATCCCCTATTTAAGCACCCCTCGCCCTCCCGAGCTCCTCACACCTTCACTCAAGCCTCTCTCTCTCTCTCGTCGTCCCGCGCCGTGCGCCCCTATTTCGGACTTCGTCGCCGAGGTTCGGCCGTGTGTTCCCGCTGCTCCGAGACACTCCGAGCTCCGCCGACTCCTCCCTCCTCCCGTCGGTGCCCGCGCTACTTCGGCCACTCCTTCCCGAGTGGTTCCGTCGCCTCCTCACCGTCCGCGCCGTCGTCCCCTTCGACTCCGGCCGCACCGCGGTGAGCACTCGTTCCTATTTCCCTCTCGGCCGAGTGCGCGCCCGTCCCGAGTGTGCACGGCTCCGCCCACGCAAGAGCCGCGGTATTCCACCGCCCGCGCGCCGCCCGAATGGCGCCGGCCGGTCTCCGGCCACCGTGCGCCATCGCCGCCGATCGCGCGCCCGAACCCCTTCCCGCCGTCCGATCTACCTCGGCGACGGGCCGTCCGTCCCCGCCGGCCCGCGTGACACACCGCGTGGCCGCCGAGCCGGCGCCCGTGTGCGCCACGTGGTGCGCCGCTCTCCTCTCGGCCTGTGGACTCGGTCCACCATGGACCGGTGCTCCCGCGGCCGATGATGCCATCGCCGACGCCAGCCCTAGCTCTGACGCAATTCCAGGATTTATTGCGCAATAAATTATTAAGGATTTTCCTGTTTTAGTAAAAACACGTATAATCTTCTAAAATCATATATTTTCAACCCGACCTCCGTTTTAGCCCATTCAAATTTCATTAAATTCGTAAAATGCCAAGAATCCATTAAAAATGGTTTTGTTTCCTGTTTTAGTAGATTTTTAGCCTGTTTTGTTGAAGTGCTTGTTTGCCGTATAGATCCCAGTAGTCCCTCCGTCCCGGTTTACTTCGAAGTCGTCGCAGAAGTCCCCAAACCGAAGAGCAAGGTAAGTCATGCTATATTATTGATCATATTGCTCCCATTTTGCTAAAACACCTGTTTTACTCTATGAAATTGCATGTATTTTATGTTGTCATTTCATGGGAAATAATACACCCTATGCTTAGTTTATGCCTTAGGTTTGACACCCCAAACCCTTTGATAAAACTTGGGAAAATAATGTGATTAGATTTCAGGACTAGGTTATGCTTAGCCTGGCTTAGTTTCACTAGCTCACTAAATGGGTCTTTTTCTCACTTAATATATATATCTCCCAGACTTATGTTCGGAGGATTAATGATTAAAGATTCAGGTGAACCGGACTAATAACTAAAATATGACAAATGGTGGGCTGTGGGTGCTATGGTTTTGGCTAGCGGCGCCCATAGCAATTAAGGACCGGTTCACGGGACCCCTTGGGAGAATGACCGTGCAAACCACAAGCCGAAATGGGTAAGGTAGGTCCCCTAGTGTAGCCTCTCCTAGCTGACGAACCCATCGGCAAGGGTGAGCGGGATGGAGTTTCACTGCCCCGGTATAAGGGTTGCCGGGTCGCCGGATTCACCGAGGCACTCGGCTGCCCACTCCCGTGATCTGGGAGTGGGGGCGAAACCTTGGTGGGGTTCGCTTGGTTACAAGTGGGGTTATACGAAAGGTCCTATCACAGTTCCCTTTTCGGGGTACCGCGGTAGTATTCCGGCGCACGGGAAACCATGTTGTGGGGCTGTGTCTTGTGGGTACAGTTGTACACCTCTGATCAGAGTAAATCTATTCGAATAGCCGTGCCCGCGGTGATGGGCGATCAACCGAGCTCTCCGTGATTAATCTCACACTTTTACACCCTAAGTTTTGGAACATTACTAGTATAGATGGATGGTTTGGGCCCGTCGCAACGTGGGGATAACGTTGGACGGTGTTGGAGTAAAAATGCTTTACTTACTCAATTTACCGTTGTTTTGGCTTTGTTCAAATTCGTATTGTTTGGAAAACTCCCGCCGTTTGCGCAAAAGCAAACCTTAGCCGACCTTTGTCTCCCCGCATTCATTCTTCTCCTCTTCCGGTGTGACTTGTTGAGTACGTAGAAGTACTCATCCTTGCTTCTTCACCAGAACCTGAGCCAGAGGTTGAAGACGAAGATGAAGTGGAGTAGGCTTTGTCCTGCACTCTGGAAGCTGCCTGTGGAATGGTCGATGTCGCGTGGCAGGCAAGCTTAGGCTTAGGCCCTTTTTCTTTTTCCGCCGCTCTTTTGTAATCTTTTGTATTGTTTCTAAGACGTGGAACCGTAATATCAACAATTGTCGTATGTGTACCTTGGCTGGTCCTGGACAGGGATTTTAACACACATATAGCTTTGGAAATTCGGGTCCAAATTTCTGGGCGTGACAAGTTGGTATCAGAGCCAATTTGCACCATAGGAAAAGCCAAACGGAAAAACCCTAGGAGCCCTCTCAATCTTTTCATGTGCATAAGCCCCGGCTTTTGAAAACGGTTTCTGGAAAATGGGTCTTGATTCCTCGGGGTTGCGGAAAAATTTTAAGTTTCTCTTAGAGCATTTTGAAAACCCGGTCAAGTCTAAGTGACGGGATTTTAGAGTTAAAATTTGGAAAATCATTTGATCTCTTATTCAGCCGCCAAGTTGGGATTTTCTAAGGGGTCAATGTCCTAAGTCGAGATAGGAGGGAACGGTCGCCAATTTTATATTATAACTAAGCATCTATTTTTCAGCATCATTTAGGGATGTCCTTAGAAGTTTTACTTAGCCTCATAAAAATGTTTCCCAAAACCCTCTTTTTCTCGTTTACTTTACTTGAGTCCTTTATCGTTTGTCTAACTTGGGTTTGAGCATGCATTGATCCCCTACCTTGTCTTCTCTAGATGGCAGCCGTCCATACCCACAACGGTCGTGGTCCGAAAGGGTTCGTTGCGGAGCCGGCAAGAATGGCCTTGTCGCGGCTATCCGCATGCACCCAGTACACGGTCGTCTCACCGTTTGGCAGTGAGTTGCCTCACCAAGTCCGCCTGGAGGTGCACGGGTTCGTAGGCACCAATATCCCGAACATGGTGGTCACGGCGTCAGGAGGAACAGATGAGCATGCCCGCCAAGAGGCGGCTTATCTAATGCTGGCTCTGGATGAGGGAGATGCATGACTACCATCTCCGCCACTCGCCTACCGGTACCATCCTCTGCGGGAACTTTATCAAGCAATCAACACCTTCCACCGCGAGGGGGAGAACGACACCACCTTCTCCCACATGAGGACGGTGATTGAAGGGCCGGATAAGATGCATGCGAGCTTCACATGGCGGCAAAGGCCCCGAATGACCGTAAGATCTTAAAGATCAAGAGTTTGAAGGATGAAGTGGATCGACTCAAGAGAGACATCACCGCCCAAGGGGCTTCCACCTCCCAACATCCTTCTGATAAGGATCACGCCACGGAAGAACACCAAGGCTCCTGACGGATGCAACCGGAGCCTGTGGTTCCACCTCCTCGCACCACCGCCTTCCCTAGTCCCAGCACTAGATCCCGATCTTGCTCGGTGCCTGCCCCAAGCGGAGGAGGAGGATGGATCTCGGTGTCCAAGAGCAGGGCAGTAGCAGCAGCTCCAAGAGTCTCAAACGGAAAGGCGAGTTAGCTAGCTCTCGAAGCCACTCAAAGGAAAAGGAAGACGGAACTCCCTGGAAGTGGTTTCGACTCCTCCGACCGTGGAAGCCGTTTCGACCCTTAGAACGTCGCCACCCTTAGTTTACCGTTTTCCTAGTTTTTTGTTTGCCTAGTTGCCGTGTGTTAGGTGTGTTATGCGTGGGTAATGGTCAACCTATATCAAGTGTGGATATGGGTTGCCCAATTAAGGATGTTGGGTGTGTTTTAAGTGTTTTAAGTCAAGAATAGATCAAAACAAGTAATAAAGATCAACTTCTCTGTTCAATCTATTTTACTCCTTGTCCCCGCCTTGTTTGCTCCGCTCCTTCGATGGTGAACACCAGAATGGTAGCAACAAAGAATGAGTCACCGAGAACAACACCCGTGCTAATACCAACAACCCACCTCCTCCCCGAGTACATCACTTTGGCACAAGTTCGCCAACTGCATCTGATGATGGCTGCAATGATGCAAAAATGCAACAAAGAAGATCGCGATGCACTTGCAAATGATGCAACAGCAACAAGCGTAACCAAAGATCAAGACGACCATTTCGCACCACCCCCTCCCCCACAAAACACACTATCAGAATTTCTTCGAGTCCGACCCCCAACTTTCTCCAGCACCACCAACCCCATGGAGGCTAATGACTGGATCATTGCCATAGAAAAGAAGTTTGACCTTCTCTAGTGCATAGACCAAGAAAGGGTGTCTTTCGCCGCTCACCAACTCCAAGGTCCCGCCTCAGTTTGGTGGAACAATTTCAGGGTCACCCGTCGGGCGGATGCACCCGCAGTTACTTGGGCAGAGTTTTGCCACCAATTCCGGAAGGCTCACATCCCCGGAGGGATAGTAGCCCAGAAAAAGAGGGAGTTCAGATCCTTGGAGCAAGGCACTCGAACCGTCACCGAATTGTTAGTGATATGCTCTAGAGGCAACATGGAGATGTTGGATATCACGTCAATGTTTATGTATAAATGAATAAAGTGTTATTCAGTTCCATGAAATAGACATCTTGTATTGATCAATAAGTACGTGACTTATTTATGAGACTCTTTATGTATGAATCTATTTCTAAACGATCCTCGATCATATGTCATATTGTTGGAACAAATATGATTCTAAGATCGGCATGTTTATTGATTGATGATCATGTCTCATAGATCATGGGTATGGAGATACCAAATCAATAAACATGGACACATGTGTTGGAGAACACATTGTTGGATAGACCCACCATGAGACACTACAGAATTAATGTGCCATTAGTTGGTCTCGTGTAGTGTTGGTACAAAGTCCTTAGACCTGAGATCACCATGGATTCCAACATGTGTAGTAGCCTACTTTGGGACTACCAAACGCTATTCTCAGAATCGGGTAGTTATAAAGGTAGTTTTCGGGTTTGCTATGAAACGTGAAGTGGGATGTGAGTGATCAAGATGGAATTTGCCCCTCCTTTGGAGAGATATCTCTGGGCCCCTCGAGGTAATGGATTATGGAAATGCATGGCCATGCTAAGTTGATTGAGGAGTCAATCAATGCACGATAATCCAATACGGTTCGAGTAAATGGTTAAGCTATTGAAGGGATGGCACACATCTTGCCTATAGCTTAACCGGTATCGTGAGGCAAAGGGATTTGTGTACACATTACAGGTTCGAGTCGATATTATTCTTGTATACTATGGTGTCAATATGTGCCGCTAGGTCGCTGTTGACGGGCCGGCCGAGTTGGACTCGAGCCGACAATCGGCTAAGTTAGACTATAGCCGAAACCGAGTATACCTGAACCTGCTGTGGTCGCACGCTTAAGGGGATAGAATAGATATTCGAGTTGGACTCGGACACGGCTCTGGCCGGATAGGGATCCGATCGGATAGAGTCCTATGGGCTTACGACGTGTGGGCGGCCAACTCTATGAGATACGGATGAGATCCGATTCAAAATAGAGTCCTGATTGGCCACTAGTCCCAGTCGGCCAACTCTATATAAAGGGGCGAGGGGTGGAGAGTTTTGGTATCGCGTTGAACCGAATCCGCAACAAAAGTCTCCACGGAAACCCTCCCCACTTTCGAGCCAAACCCTAGCCTTGCATCGCGTGCTAGCACACGGGTGTACGACGTTTTGTCCCCGGACGTGTGGATACCGGTAGAGGCGCTGCTACGTTGCGCGTTGTTGATCGGCTTCGGATCGGCTGTGGTCGGGCGCATCGGAGCAAGGCGCAAGAACGTGACCGACGACTCCGCGAATCGGCCGATTGGCGAATCGGCCGTCCCCGGGAATCGGCTACGCTCTAGATCGGATAGTCCCGATTGGCTATTTCCGCTGCATACTCCAATCGGTAACGATCTATCGGCCCTTACTTGCAAGTCTTCCTGGTTTGCGCGGTAAAAAATTTTTGTTTTCGGCTAGCGTAGCTTCGGCGTAACCCTTCAAAGGGTATCGAGCCAGGTTGCTTAGTTCGGGTTTTAGATTGGATCTGGAACAAGTTTTGCGCACGGGTTGCTTAGATCAATCGGTTTTACGGGATTTGTTGAGGAGAGTTCATGGTAATTGCGTTCCTTGATAGTGTATCGGAACGGCGTAATGTGATTACGTTGAAGCAATATCCATAGAACTCGGTTTGAGTCGGCTTCGAGATAGCGTTCCTTGATAGTGTATCGGAACGGTATAATGTGATTATGCCGAAGCTATCTCGTAGTCCGATCTTGTTAGCTGCCTCGCGCCTACGCAAACCATCTCCCTTGATAGTGTATCGGGACGGCATAATATGATTATGCCGACATGGTTTCCGTAAGCGATTTCATTGGAAGCTTAGTTTGAAGAAATCAAGCATCATGCACATTGGAAGATGGTGCCGAAGATGGAGATCCTCAGCGCCGACATGGAGATGGAGATCACCATGTGAAGGGGGCCATACTATTTCATTATATGCTATTCTACCTCGCTTTCATATATGTGATATGTTTGTTTGATAGGATAGCATCCCTCACAAAATTAAGTAGTAATGATGCCCTTCCAAATGTTGCACCCGTCACCGTTATGCTCGTCAATGGTGGGTCTGCCAAAGCATAGTGCCATTCTCTATCATAACACGAGGGGGTATATGTCGGACATACACAGCAGGAACATTTGGTTTACTTAACAAGGCTATCAAAACAGTTTTGGGCCTTGGGGCATAGGTTGGGGCCGGGGCATGGAGATGCCACACCAACAACAAGAGTCACATAGAGATGTGATTGGCAAGGAGTTTCTTACCGATGTTATTAATTTTCTACTAGTGATGCCAAAGCTCACTAGAAAATTAATTAACATGTGGATCTTGACCCAATACGTAACCTAGAGGGAAGGTGGAAAATACGTAATGGGAGTCTAATGTTAAATTGTTTAACAATAGACATAGCATAAACATTGTGCTAAACTTTGCTTTTTCGTTGTAGAATAAATGGCAGCTAATACTACACCCAAGCACCTTTAATTTGCGATCTATTCTCGAAAAGGAAAAATTAAATGGAACAAACTTTATGGATTGGTATCGCAACTTGAGAATTGTTCTCAAGCAAGAGCGTAAGGAGTACGTTCTTGAAGTACCCTATCCCGAGGATTTGCCAAATAATGCCACCGCAACGCACGGAGGGCTTATGAGAAGCACACTAATGATGCCCTAGATATAAGTTATCTCATGCTTGCTACAATGTCCCCGAGCTTCGAAGCAATATGAGAGCAAGATGCTCACACTATTATTCCGGGACTGCGTGGCATGTTTGAGAACCAAGCTCGGGTCGAGAGGTTCAACACCTCAAAGTCCTTGTTTGCGTGCAGCTTGTTGAGGGAATCCCGTCATCCCGCATGTGATAAAAATGATTGGCTACATTGAGAGTCGGAAAACTAGGTTTTCCCCTTAGCCAAGAGTTGGCTACCGATGTGATTCTCCGCCGCTCCCTCCGAGCTTCGAGCCATTCATATTGAATTATCACATGAACAATATGGATAGAACCTTGGCTGAATTGCATAGGATGCTAAAGACAATGAGGAGAGTATCCAAGAATGGTCATCATGTGATGATGATGCGAAGGGTAAGCGCAAACCACCGTCAAGAAACTTTGCACCAAGAGGAAGTTAACTCCCGATGAGATCGCGAGTGCCTCCAATGCAAAGAAGGGCAAGAAGGGGTCGGCGGCATCGATGCCGTTTGCTTCTATTGCAAGGAGACAGCCACCGGAAGAGGAACCGCAAGAAGTACATGGAGGATCTCAAAAGAAGCAAAGTATGACTTCGCTTCAGGTATTAATGTTATAGACATTGATCTTGCTACTTCACCTACCGACTCTTGGGTATTTGATACCGGATCAGTAGCTCATATTTGCAAATCGTTGCAAGGAATGAGAAGAAGTAGAGGATTGAGAAGGGGCGAGGTGAACCCGCGCGTCGGCAATGGAGCAAGCGTTGCTACTGCTGTCGGCACAAGCACCACTTCATCTACCTTCGTGGATTAGTTTTGGAATTGAATAATTGTTATTGTGTTCCAACACTATGTCAAAACGTTATTTCCGCTTCATGTTTGCAAGCGGAAGGATATGATTTTAGATCAATGGACAATGGTTGTTCAATATATCTTAGAGATATGTTCTATTTTCATGCTCCATTGGTGAATGGATTATACGTTTTGAATCTTGAAGCGTCTCCCATCTATAACATTAATACGTAAAGGCAACTCTCTAATGATATAAACCCCACGTTTATCCGGCATTGTCGCTTAGGCCATATAAATAAGAAACGCATGGATAAGCTCCATAAGGATGGATTGCTTCACTCTTTTGATTTTGAATCATTTGAGACATGTGAGTCTTGTTTACTTGGTAAGATGACAAAGGCACCTTTCACGGGACATAGTGAGAGAGCAAGTGACTTATTGGCACTCGTACATACCGATGTATGTGGACCAATGAGCTCAACGGCCGAGGTGGTTATCGCACTTCATTACCTTTACCGATGACTTTAGTAGATATGGTTATATCTACTTAATGAGGCATAAGTCCGAATCCTTCGAAAAGTTCAAAGAATTCCAGAATGAAGTACATAATATTTTAGGGAAAACAATCAAGTTTCTACGATCAGATCGTGGAGGAGAATACTTGAGCCAAGAGTTTGGTAATCATCTCGAAAGAGCGTGGAATTGTTCCACGCTGACTCCGCCAGAACTCCACAATGGAATGGGGTGTCCGAACGGAGAAATCGCACCTTGTTGGACATGGTGCGGTCGATGATGAGCCAAAGTGATCTTCCGTTATCCTTCGGGGATATGCTCTTGAAACAACTGCGTCACACTAAATAGAGTTCCATCTAAGTCGCGAAAAGACACCATATGAGATATGGACAGGGCAACCCCTAGTTTGTCTTTTCTCAAAATTTGGGGATGCGAAGCTTATGTAAAACTTTTACAGTCTGACAAGCTCACACCCAAATCCGACAAGTGCTTCTTTGTGGGATATCCTAAGGAAACTAAGGGTATTACTTTTATAATCGGGAACAAGGCAAAGTGTTTGTCGCCCGACACGGTGTCTTCTTGGAGAAAGAGTTTCTTTCAAGAAGGGTTAGTGGGAGCAGGGTGCATCTTGAAGAAGTTCAAGAAACACCGTAAAACGTTTCAGCGACCACGTAACCACAACAGAGGAGCAAAGTGTTGCGCCACCGCTTGTAGATACACCACCACACGGAGGTCCGAAAGATCACATCGTGCACCCGACAGTACACAAGTGCGGAACAATGTGATATATTGTTGTTGGACAACGATGAACCTAAGACCTATGAGGAAGCGATGGTGGGACCCGATTCCAACAAGTGGCTTGGAGCCATGAAATCCGAAATAGAATCCATGTACGACAATCAAGTTTGGAACTTGGTTGATCCACCGATGGTGTCAAAACCATTGGGTGTAAATGGGTTTTTAAGAAAAGGCCGATATGGATGGAAATGTTCACATCCATAAGGCGCGATTGGTGGCGAAAGGTTTTAAACAGATTCAAGGAGTTGATTATGATGAAACCTTCTCGCCCGTCGCAATGCTTTTAAATCTATTCGGATTATCCTAGCGATTGCTGCATATTTCGATTATGAGATATGGCGATGGATGTCAAACGGCTTTCCTAAATGGAAACCTAAGCGAGGATGTATACATGATACAACCTCGTGGTTTTGTCGATCCAGAATCGCTCGGAAAGATATGCAAGCTACGTAAATCCATTTATGGATTGAAGCAAGCATCTCGAGTTGGAATATTCGTTTTGATGAAGTAATCAAAGGGTTTGGTTTCATCAAAAATGAAGAAGAGGCCTGTGTTTACAAAAAGGTCAGTGGGAGCGCAATTGTATTTCTAATCTTATATGTGGATGACATATTGTTGATTGGAAATTATATCCCTATGCTAGAATCCGTCAAGTCTTCATTGAAAAATAGTTTTTCCATGAAAGACTTAGGGGAGGCAGCATACATATTGGGCATTCGGATCTATAGAGATAGATCCAAGAGGCTAATTGGATTAAGCCAAAGTACATTGTGGAGATTATGGCAATCGGGTATCTACATGGCAAGCTTATCCGACTGGAGGTAGGGATAGATTGCGCCTGCCATATCTGTAAACCAAACGTGACTTGGGTGTTACGATTGCCGATAGAGATAAGGCAATCGGCCTATAGTCACGGTTTGGTAAGATTGAGGAAACCAACTTAGAGTAAGATAGGGTTTCCGATCCGTAAGCCCTCCTCCCGTGACTATATAAGGGGGTATGGGGCGTCCCTTGAGGGATATCCTATGTTAGATCAGCTTTAAGCTTTGAGCCTTAGATCACGAGATCAATAAAGACACTCGGCGGATCGAATCCACCGAAACGAGTAGGGTATTACCTCTTGAGAGGGCCTGAACTGTCTAAACCTTCTTCTTCTTCTAACCCATTGTGCTTGGCGATCTTGATCTGCGACCCCATAAATTATATTGCCGAAACCAAGTTTCGCGCTTGCGCGCGCAGTAGGGGTGCGCGTCGAGACTTCTTCAACAATCTCGCCGACAAGCGTGATGGGATCTCCTTCAGATTCGGCGACTTCGCCGCCAACCGTCGACGATTTCTCCTTCGACTCGGATTCGGACCAGTCAGCGGGAGAAATCCACTCGACACCGTTCGGACTTCCGAACAGCGCCACGATCTACAACGACGTCTTGAAGACCAAGATGTAATCTACTTCCTCCGACGACGGACTTCACTCGGCACCATTCGGATTACCGAATACCGCCGAAATCTGCGCCAATCTTCTCGCATCCCCGACGGAAGCGATCTACTCGGATGAAGACCTCTCGCCGTTTGGGTTACCAAACGTCGTCGAGATTTTCAGCAAACTTCTCTCCCCGAGTCGGCGGCGACCCACTCGGAGGAGCCCACACCCCCAAGCTCGATTTGGACTGGAACGATCCGCATCCGGGTTACCCAGATCAAGGGAGGTCGCCGTCATTCTCCCATCACTCCGCTCCTGCTCATCTTCGGAGCTTAACGGATACCTCAGCTCCGCCGGCTTCGACAACCTCTACGGCATCCCTTCGACGAAGCCGACAACTCCGACCGCCGCATGGACTACGAGCGAAGTGCTTTGACGTCCTCATGGCCGAGCCGGACGAGTCCGACTCAGCCATGGCCGAAGGCTTGCTGAAGAAGAGCGAGCCGGGTGGAGCTCGAGCGCAAGACGGCCGAAGAGGAGAAACAACGCAAGGATGAGGCCGATAAGAAGAAGCGTGACCTACGTGCAGACGATCCGCCGGAGGCCATACTCCAAACGCGGGTTCGCAACACCAACATCTTCCAAACGCCACACAGTAACGCCGTTGCCGCGCTCACCCTCTTGGACACCGTCATGGAGACGGCTCCGGCCAACGTGACTCCGATACTCGACAAGATCAAGACCATCGTTGCTGCCACAGCCTAACGGCCACCCCACCACCTCGGCACGAAGGCCGACGAATCCGTGGCCGAAACGCCGACAAGAGCCGGCTTCCGCCTCCGAGGTCGGAGACTATGAGAGGCCCGAGCGATCGGTCGACGACCACGTGCCAAGAGGCCCACCTCGCGAGTCCACGCTAAAGTACCGTGAGCGCACGGCCGACTCCCGTGACAAACGACATGGACGTCCACTCGTCCACCACCGAGTCCGCCGCAACGCTCCAGCCTACCCAACCAGCCAACCAAGACCCCGCCGAGTGATCTCGCGGGAAATCCTCGATCGCCGCTACCAAGAGCGGGACCAACGCACTCGGGAAGATCGGAGGGGATCACCCGATAGCGGCGACGACGGAGTACCGGCCTTCACTGAGCTCCGCCGAGTGCACCGGCCGAGTGGGTTCAAGCCCACAGGATTGAAATGTATGATGGCAAGACCGACCCCGAATCTTGGCTAACCGTATACACCTCGCCATCCGTGCCGCAGTGGCGACAACAAAGCCATGGCCAATTACTTGCTCGTGGCCCTCGCGAACTCAGCCGTAAATTGGCTCACGAGCCTGCCAAGAGGCTCAATCGGCTCGTGGAGCGAGCCGAGGGACCACTTCATCGACAACTTCCAAGGTACCTTCGAGAGACCCGCACACACTTCGACCTATACAACGTCATCCAAAAGCCGGACGAGCCTCGAAGGATTACATTCGTCGTTTCTCCGAGAAGCGCAACAAGATCCCGAACATCACCAATGACATCATCATCGCCGCCTTCCAAAAGGGAGTCCGTGATGAGCCGCTCATCGGGAAGTTCGGCGCAAACCACCGAAGACGGTGAAGCAAATGTTCGAGACGGCGAATTCATACGCCAAATCCAATGACGCCATTAAGGCCGCCCGTCAAGACCGGCCCGATAGAAGGGAGGACAAGCAAGCAGGAGGAAGCCGTAATCCTAAGAAGGATGGCGGCAACAACGGCAACCAGGGCCGTAAAGATCGCAAGCGCCGATCCGAGGAGTTAGTGGCCGCAACCTCCAACACTCAACACCGTCCCCGAGTCACCGCCTACGACGCCATCATGAACGCCCAAAGGCACCCATCATCCGAATCATAAGCACGCGGCGAAGGACTGTTTTATCTACAAGCAGCCGCAATGACGCGGCGCACTCAACAAGAAGCCGACCGACGAGGCTGGTCCGTCAGCGCCAAAAGAACAACGCGGCTGAAAATGCCGAACCTTTTCAAGACCCAAATGGGGGAACTCAACCACATCTTCTGGAGGACCGCTAGCCTATGAATCCAAGAGGAAATGTGCTAACCGACCGAGAGGTCAACGCGGCTCAACCCGAAGTCCCTCGATCTGCGATGGTCGGAAGTGGCCATCACTTTTGACCGCCGGATCACCCCGACCGAGTGGTTCACCCGGATGCTATCCACTCGTCCCGGATCCCGTGGTCCGCACATCGGCTCAAGCGCGTCCTCATCGATGGGGCAGCGCCTCAACATCCCGTTTGCCAAGACCATGGATGAGATGCAGATCTCGAGGGCCGAACTAAAGGCAAGTTCAGCCCCCTTCCACGGAGTCATCCCGGGCTATCGTCTACGCCACTCGGCACATCTCTCTCCCCGTCACCTTCGGGGCCCGAGAGAACTTCCGGACGGAGAACGTCACTTTTGAAGTGGCCGACTTCAAACAAAGATATCACGCCATCATCGGAAGGCCCGCGCTTGCCAAGTTCATGGCGATCCCTCACTACACCTACCTCTCGCATGAAGATGCTGGGTCCCAACGGCGTCATCACTCTTCGCAGCCGACGTGAAGCAACCCTTCACCTGCGATAAGGAGAGCGCGACATGGCCCAATCTCACGAGAGACTACGTGGCCAACAAGAAGTTCGATTGGCTGCATCAACTTCGGCAGAGGACGAAGTCCCCACGAAGAAGATAGCCAATCCGGATCCGGCGACGCCAAGACCAAGAAGATCTCCCTTGATCCATCGGATCCCTCGAAAACCGCCGTAATCGGCGCCGACCTAGATCCCAATAGGAAAGCGCGCGTCACCTTCCTCCAAATTAATAAAGATGTTTTTGCATGGAAACCATCCGATATGCCCGGAATTCCTAGGGAGGTGATCGAGCACTCTTTGAACGTCAAAGATGACGCCAAACCGATAAAACAACGACACACATTCGCGCAGATCGAAAAGACGCTATCAAAGAAGAACTCGCAAAGCTCTTGGCGCCGGCTTCATTAAAGAAGTCCTCCATCCCGACGGTTAGCCAACCCGGCCCCGGTCCGCAAGAAGACAGGGGCAATGGCGCATGTGCGTTGACTACACCGACCTCAACAAAGCTCGCCCCAAAGATCTGTTCGGCCGCCTCGCATCGACTGTCGTCGACTCAACAATCCGGCCGCCAACTCCCGAGTTTCCCGGATCGTTACTCGCTATCACCGCATCAGCTTAAAAGAATCCGACGCCCGAAGACATCATTCATCACGCCGTTTGGGGCCTATTGCTACATCACCATGCCTTTCGGCCCGAAGAACGCCGGAGCCACATACCAACGCATGATCCAAAGATGTTTCCGCATACGTATCGGCAAGAACGTTGAAGCTTATGTCGACGACGTTGTCATCAAGCACCAAGCAGAAAAAGACCTGATCGCCGACTTAGAAGAAACCTTTGCGAACATCCGGCCTTCGAATGAAGTTAAACCCGAGAAGTGCACTTTCGGTGTTCCATCGTGCAACCGCTCGGCTTCATGGCGTCACATCGCGGCATTGAAGCAAATCCGTAAAAGATCAACGCCATCTTAAACATGAAACCCCGAGTAACCGAAAGATGTTCGAAGCTCACCGGCTGCATGGCGGCATTAAGCCGATTCATATCCCGACTCGGCGAGCGAGGCATGCCGTTCTTCGACGCTAAAGAAGACAGACGACTTCCAAAGTGGACCGCGGAAGCCAACAAAGCCTTTGAAGATTTCAAAGAGTTCCTTACAACGCCACTGTCCCGGCCTCGCCTCAACCCCAAGAACCTCTCGCTGTTGTACGTTTCAGCCACTCACCAAGTGGTTAGTACGGTCCTTGTGGTCGAACGTGAAGAAGAAGGACGGGCTCGTAAAATTCAAAGGCCAATCTACTTTGTTAGCGAAGTATTGGCAGGAGCCAAAATTCGCTACCCTCGTGTACAAAAACTGCTCTATGGTGTTCTAATAACCGCGAGGAAATTGGCACACTATTTTCGTGGTCACTCGGTCACCGTCGTCACCTCTTTCCCGCTCGGCGATGTCATCCACAACCGCGAGGCAACCGAACGCATCGCCAAGTGGGCCCTAGAGCCGATGCCGCCGGACTTGACTTTTAAGGCAAGGACGTCCATAAAGTCACAAGCCTTGGCGGACTTCCCGGCCGAGTGGACTCAATGCAAGAAAACGTGCCTCGGGAAGACCTCCAACACTCGGACCATGCACTTCGACGGATCCAAGAGGATCACCGGCTTGGGAGCAGGAGTTGTGCCGATCTCCCGACCGGGAAAGGCTAAGATATGTCCTTCACCTCCACTTCTCCGCCTCACACAACGTTGCCGAGTACGAAGCTCTTCTACATGGATCGCGCCTCGCAGCTTTCACTGGGATACGTCGGCTTATTGTGAAAGGCGACTCCCACTCGTCGTCAATCAAGTGATGAAAGACTGGTCCCGCCTAAACGACACTATGGAGGCCTACCGGCAAGAGGTCCGCAAGCTTGAGGACAAGTTTGACGGGCTCGAACTCTCACATGTCCCGAGACATAACAACGAAGCCGCCGACGAGCCGGCACGCTGGATCTAAGCGCGAAGCTGCCCCAACAGACGTCTTTGTCGAACATCTTTACGAACCAACCATCACGGCAAAGACAACTCCCAATGAGCAAACCACGAACGAAGTCGCCATGACCGATACCGACCGGAGGACGCCGCTCATCAAATTCTTAACCCAAGAAGAGCCGCCGGATGACCGGATGAAGCGTAACGCGTCCGGCGTCGTTGCCAAGCATATGTCATGGTTGACTCCGATCTATACAAGAGAAGCCCCTCCGGAATTCTAATGAGGTGCATTACACCCGAGGAAGGGAGGCAACTACTCCAAGACATCCACTCGGGCATATGCGGAAGCCACGCGGCAAAGACGCACTCTAGTCGGCAAAGCTTACAGCAAGGTTTCTTCGCTTACCGCGGTCTCCGACGCGGATAAAGTCGTACGAACCTGCGAAGGCTGCTAGTTTTTCGCCCGACAAAGCCATGTCCCGCCAGAGCTTCAAACAATCCCACTTTCCCGGCCGTTCGTGGTATGGGGCCTGGACATGGTCGGCCCTTTCAAAAAGCTCCAGGAGGATTCACACACCTCTTCGTCGCAATCGACAAATTCTCCAAGTGGATTGAGGCCAAGCCGCCGCTACAATTACCGCCGACAAAGCACGGGACTTTTTCCTCAACATCGTGCACCACTTTGGCATCCCAAATGTAATCATAACCGACAACGGGACTCGGTTCACGGGAGGCATCTTCAAGGAATTCTGCGAAGACTTCGGAATCAAGATCTCGCTACGCGTCGCAGCCCACCCCAAAAGCAACGGACAAGTCGAGCGAGCCAACGGCATGGTCCTCCAAGGAATAAAGGCCCGCGTTTCGACCGCCTAAACCCTTACGCCGGCAAGTGGGTCCAAGAACTCCCTCGGTTTTATGGTCGCTGCGGACCACACCCGCCGGGCTACCGGCCAAACTCCCTTCTTTTTGGTTTATGGCGCAAGCCATGTTGCCAAATGAGATGGAATATGAGTCCCTCCGGGTCCGCAGCTTCAACGATGAACGCTACGACCCGACCGAGTGGATGACCTCACCCGATTGGAAGAGGCCCGTGAGGCAGCCCTCATCCATCGGCCAAATACCTTCAAGGGCTCGAAGATACCACACCGCAACGTGCGAGCACGAGCTTTCATTGTTGGCGACCTTGTTCTACGCAAAATCCAGACCACCAAAGACCGACACAAGCTATCTCCCTTATGGGAGGGACCGTACATAATCGCTGAAGTGACTCGGCCCGGTGCCTACCGGCTAAAGCGCGAAGACGGGTCTATGGTGGAAAACTCCCGGAACATCGAGCATCTCCAACAATTTTATGCCTAATTTGGCTAAGGCCTCATGTTCTCTTTGACTCGCCAACCTCAAGCAAGATGACTTCTTGAGTTAGCAATGGGGCGTACACATGTCAATAAAGCTCAAGTTTTCCTCATCAACTTTTGTGTATAATTTGGTTTATCATTGTTTAATGTCCTTTGATTTGAGCTTAGTGTCTAAGGACTGAGTTTTCCGATGACCTAATCGAGCCTAGGCTTGATGACAGCCAGACGAAAACTACTTAAGAAATTTCACGCAAAGGCTCGGATCAAGGCATTAACATAAATAAACTAAAAATATCACAAGTTCTACATCAAAACGTTATGGTTATGTGACATTTACAAAACAAAGTCAGAAAGACAAATCAAATCTTGAAATTGTTTACTACATCAAGGGATATTTTCTTCGCCGCCTCCTACGCCTCACTCAGCATGTCCAAGGCCGCTCGTCGGTCGTTCCATCAGAAAGCCTTCCCGACCGAGTGGATATCCACTTGGGGGTAGAGGGACTTGGTCCGTGCAAGAGCCGACCAGCCCCCATGTTGGCCGCTTCGGTGAGCGCACGCGGAGCAGCAGCTTGTCGAATATTTCCACCGGCTCCAACGAACCGGCCCCAACTCCTTGATCGAATAAGGACATCAAGATTGGCGTAGCGGCATTGGCGACCTCTTCCCGAATCTCATCGCTCGTCCGACCCGCCCAAGCAAGACGTCGTATTGGGCTCGGGTCTTTACCTTGTAAGTTGCCAAAAGCTCCGGATCATTCAAGGCACTCGGAAACGAAGCAACAAGCAAGAAATTTTTACTCCAAAGAAGATTACCTTCAAACTCGGCTTCTATCTCGCTTTGTCGAGGCCGACCGCTCCACTGGACTTGAAGCGAATGGACCTTCGAAGAATTTTCTACGAAAGAAGATCGTCAACAACCGAAATCAACATGGGAATCATGAAGAAATTTGGGGAGACGGGCTTACTCCCGATTGACCTCTGAGGTCGAGGTTCGCCTCCCGAAGCTCGCGATCTCCCTCCTTAAAGCCGCCTCCCTTGACGTGGCCTCCTCCCGAGTGGCCTTCACTGCCGTTGAACGTCCTCTAAGGAGTTCAGGTGGGGAACCAACTTCTCCAAAGACCTCGATTTTGCCATGGAGCGGCAATACTCCTTCGCACGCGCAAGCGTAAGAGTGACCGACCGAAAGATAATGATAATACAATTAAAGAGAAAGTCGAAGGCTTACGTTGAGCAGCCGGGTCGCCTCGTTCAAGCTCTCGACAAGGGCATCCCTTTCATCTTTTCGGCTTGCCGGTCTAGGATGATGCCCCGCCTCTCGCCTTTCGAGTCCCGCCACTCGATCCGAATAGGGAACCCGTGCTCGCAGGATCGCAACCCGGGGATCTCCTCCACCGTGGTCGGCAAGCAAGAAGGACAAATGAGGACATGAAAGATTCAAACTGAAAGAGCAAAAGAGTACTTCAAACAAATCTCACCGCCGCCGCTTGCTTAGGTGGAGCAGCCCGCTGCCTCCTTCTTCTTACTCCGAGCCGAGTGGCCTTCGCCGGGGGCGCTTGAGCCGCGGCCTGGCTTCCCACTTTGACCGGTTTCCGGCCGGATATCCCTGGCCGGGGTCAGCTCCTTCCTCGAGGCATCCTTCTTCGGAGGCAAAGGTTGTTTCCGAGCGCTCGCACTTGGTTGTTGGCTCCGGGCTTTGGCTCGCTGGCCTTGGCACCTCGGGAGCAGCGGCCGGGTCGGTCCTTCACTCCCCGGCAGATCTATGTCTCCGGGGCCTCCCGCGAAAGTGAACGCAGCAGGGGTAAAGACAAAGGAAAGTTTTCAACGAAAGAGTTCGACTTCGGTTTTAGAGCATACCGGATGACCGGCGGATCTTCGGCGCCGTCCGCGGCGATCGTCTTAAAGGTTGGGTCTCGGTGGAGGAGCCGGACGTCGCCATCCGAGTCCTCGATAATCAACCTCCTTTTGCTTGCACGCTTGTTCGAGTCTTACTCGGCGCCGCTCCCTTCCCGATCGGGTCGCCTTGGATCTTGATCCCGCCGCCGGCTTCTGGGCGACGCGGCGCGTCATCATGGGACACCTTGTATGGTTTGGAGGTGACAGAGGCGTTTTCCTGCAGAAGAAAGAATGCACAATGCTAAGAGACAAGATATCAAGATTGAAAGACGTTATCAAGTGACCACGCTTACCGGAGGAGGAGGCTGTGGATGCCGAAGGGGAGGACCCAGCAGAATGAGGGCCCGCTCAACTCGCGATTCCGCCGAGAAGATCTTGTACATCCGGATCTTCGTGGATTTCGTAGCCGAGTGGATCTCGGATCTTCCCGATTGGGTCCGTACCGCCTTCATACTGGTCGGCTTTGACCGCTCCTTGATCGGGCGCCGCCGCACTCCGATGAAGTGCCGAGTGATTCGTTCACCGCGAAGACCCTTTTGTTTCATCACCAGATCTTCGCAAGCAGCTTGTTGGCTTCGTCCCAATCTTGGGCCACTGGAACGGTGCTCCAAGATGGCCTCGGGACAGGGGAAGACCGACGAAGGTCGGCAGCCGGGTTCAGTGGTTGCTAATATAGAACCAGCCCACGTGCCATCCCTTATTGGAAGACTTTAAGGGAAGAGAGAAATACTCCTTGCGGAGAGATCCGCGGAGTTGGAAGCTCGCCCCGCCAACGACGCATGGGTGGTCCTTGTTAGGATGTGGCTTGAGATAGAACATGCGGCGGAAGAGTTGGAAGTGGGGGAGGATGCCAAGAAAGGCTTCACATACATGAATGAAGAGAGCGATGTGAAGCATCGAGTTCGGGTTCAGATGATAGAGTTGGAGCCCATAGTAATCCAAAAGCCCCCGAAAGAATTCGGAGGTGGGAAGGCTGAACCCGCAATAGAAGAAGGAAGTGAAAACGACGAGCTCACCGGTGTTCGGGGTTGGAAAGTCCTCCCCGCCGCCGGCACCATCCCACGATCTCCTTTGCCGAAGCACGCCGTGCTTCACCATCTCTTTGGAGGGTGGATTCCCTCACATCCGAGGCAGCCCATTGGTCGAATGGGATCCTTTTTTCCTCCGCCATGAGAGTGGTGTTGATGGAAAGTGGATTTGGTCGGAAAAGGTGGGGATTTTGGACAAAGGAGCGTGGGAGATCTGGCTGCAGAAGCTAGATGTTGCAAAGAGCGAGTTCCTAGATGGATGGATTTGGGAGCGCGCGAGTCTAGGGTTCTCCGCAGTGAACTGGTGAACAAGATCGCGAAAAGGGGAATTTTTGGAAGATGAAGAGGCGGGACGACCTCGCACCTTTATAGAAAGATTTGAGGGTTGCGCTAGGTTTTCTGGTAATTGGGCCGAGCCCATAAGAAAATCTACGGCCCGGCTAAGGTGTGGCTCCGACGCGTGTCCTTAGGGACTTAAGTGGATGAACTTAGGCGCTTTGCCCGGCAATATGTGCGTGTCCGAGTGCCCTATACCTTTGAAAATCCTTCCATACCGTAGTTTGCTTGACTTCATGAGAAGCTGGCACGATGCAACTTGGAAGGTGACCAATGGCTAAGTTCTATAGCTGCCTTGATGACAAGGGCTGTTTGGTTTTTTAGCATTTGGCTAATTAATTAGATCAATGCTATTTTTCCACCTTGGTGAAGATCTTTATAGATTGAGACCAAGATTATGGCAAAAGCTATTTAATAACTTGGTCATATTTTTCATATGATTGAAAGAACTCGTTTTCCCATGAGGGATGATTGAAATATTTGTTCCGGATTACTTGAATCCACTCGATAAGCATGAGCTTACCGAGTGCTTTTTACCCATGTGGGTTGATTGAGTTATTTGTTCTCGAGATGACTCTGGGCAAATTCACTCGAATGAGTATGAACTTGCCGAGTAATGAGATTTCTATGATTGCTTTAGCATGAGCTAGGCATCTACATAAAAATGATTTTTTATAGTTCTTGACTATATGCTTAGTCCGTTTTTGACTAACCACATAGTCGGGGGCTACACCTAATTAGGTGCATCGATGCACCTAGATATTTATTTTTGAGAATTTTTTAGATATTTTCCAGCCCTTCATAGTCTTTGGAGCCACTGGAAAGATTCATGCAGAGATGATGGAATCACTCGGCGCCAAAAGCACTCGGCCAAAGAGATTTTTTGGTCAGTGTGCCGTTTTGATCTCGAAGCCGAGCCGTCTCGTCGACCGAAAAGGACTCGGGGGCTACCGTGGAGATTATGGCAATCGGGTATCTACATGGCAAGCTTATCCGACCGGAGGTAGGGATAGATTGCGCCTACCATATCTCGTAAACCAAACGTGACTTGGGTGTTACGATTGCCGATAGAGATAAGGCAATCGGCCTATAGTCACGGTTTGGTAAGATTGAGGAAACCAACTTAGAGTAAGATAGGGTTTCCGATCTCGTAAGCCCTCCTCCCAGACTATATAAGGGGGTAAGGGGCGTCCCTTGAGGGATATCCTATGTTAGATCAGCTTTAAGCTTTGAGCCTTAGATCACAAGATCAATAAAGACACTCTGGCGGATCGAATCCACCGAAACAGAGTAGGGTATTACCTCTTGAGAGGGCCCGAACTCGTCTAAACCTTCTTCTTCTTCTAACCCATTGTGCTTGGCGATCTTGACTCGCGACCCCATAAATTATATTGCCGAAACCAAGTTTCGACATACATACATTGACAAGGTGTTGAAAAGGTTCAACATGCATGATTCCAAGAAAGGTTTCTTGCCCATGTCACATGGCATTA